>MJUU01024190.1:0-10055 GCA_002080025.1 Modiolus philippinarum
AAAACAATCGTAACAACAGTAAAATTCAGTTGGCAACAGAACTGAGTCAATTGTGAAAAATTGAACTGAAAGAACTAAATATACCGGTACAGACATAAACATGAAATCACAAAAGACTACTAGCAATTAATTGACATGCCAGCTCCAGACCCATTATCAAATGACAAATAAAATTATGTACCCTCAGTATACAGCTTCCACCAAGATCCCTTCCCGTGAGGAGTTTAGCATAATGATTTCATTCATATACCAGAATACATAAACAGAAAAGACACACAAAGGCTTAATAAATTTCCTGACTTAGGACAGGCACAAACCTGCTGCGGCGGGGTTAAACTAGTTTTATTGGGCCCAAACCTTCCTCCTATAGCCAATGTGATAAATAAAAAAACGATCGTAACAACAGTAAAATTCAGTTGGCAACAGGACTGAGTCAACTGTGAAAAATGAAACTGAAAGAACTAAATATACGGACATAAACATGAGATCACAAGAGACTACTAGCAGTTAACTGACATGCCAGCTCCAGACCCATTACCAACTGACAAATTAAGTTATGTACCCTCAGTATACAGCTTCCATCAAGATCCCTTCCTGTGAGGAGTTTAGCATAATGATTTCATATATATACCGGAATACATAACCCGTGTCCATGCAATACTGATTTTAGAAATTTAGAATGTGTTTAGTTAAAATGCAAAGACCCTATCAAAAAATCAATGTTAATACCAAAGAAGGCCATACGTAATGACTTGACGACAATACCGTAATTATAACCCTTATGGATTAGACGATTTAAAGGTTTTATAAGTTTGTTAGGCGAGTGTAAGTATTTTTTACTTTTATGTAAAACATTACCATAAAATTAAGGGGTGTGAAATGCCAGCCTTGATAAGATGTTTACAGGTTGCATTGTATTTACGAACTAAGTCTTTATATCGATGATAAAATTTAGTAAAGGTTTTAACTAGTTTATGATAACGAAAACCTTGATGTAATAGTTTTTCAGTTATGAAAAGATTCCGTTCATTAAAATCGCAAACTTTATTACATACTCGAGCAAATCGAACAAGTTGAGATATGTAAACACCATATGATGGCGCTAATGGAACATCACCGTCCAGAAATGGATAATTAACTATGGGAAAAGAAAAATCGTCCCTTTTATCATAAATTTTAGTGTCTAATTTACCATTCGTTATATCAAAATTGATGTCTAAGAACGGACAATGATGATTATTAGAATTGGCATGTCAATTTTGGCTGAATTTTGGCTTTTCTATTTAGATCCTTTTGGTTATTTGTTCTCTATCAGCTTTTACACGTTTTTCGGTTCAAGGACTTTTAAATGATTTGGTTTGATTTGCACTGATGAGACATAGGTGCGCATATGCAGAAAAAAAATTAACAGTAACTTCCGTATTTCGTTATCAACTAACTAATTTGAATTTGGCAAGTCTCATGAAATTTTTCAAATTATTAAAACTTATGTGGTAGCTGTCAAAACTGCATGGTTGCACAAGATTTGCAATAACTGGAATTGCAAATTTTAATTGCAATTAGTTTATTATTGAATACCTTTTGAATACCACACTCACTTTTTCTTATGTGACTGACATGTTATGTGACTTTACAGTTTAGAGTGTAAACATTTTTTATGTATTCAAAATAACTGTAACTTCTTAGTATTTTATAAGTTCGCGGTAATAATGAGTCCGGTTCATCATTTTAAAACTCAAAGAATAAAAATGTTTCATTTGTAAAGCGTAGAACTGCATTGCAAAAATTGGGAATCGTTTAATATTTTCAAAATGCGCATTTGTTTTCCATATTTAAAACGCTGTTACTTTTATTGATATCATTTTCATTTGTTTTGTGAACACCCAAGTAAATTATGATTATTTTTGGGAGTACAATAACCAACTATAGCATAAACCAGAGTCAACTTTACCCCACTACACAATAAACTATAGCATATAAATTACATTTTAAGCAACAATTGTTCAGTAAGCTCTTTGTTCGCACAATATTGAGCATTTATTTACCTTATTGTACTCTTTTATTAAAGTAGCCGTTTGGTGGTGATTAGCAAACGAAATATAAAGTTTTATGTCCGATCGCATTATTATTGAAATTCATCATAGTAAACTTTCGCTCCTTTTGGGTTTTCATGCAAGAAAACTGTAGCCCTCGTGCAAGTAAACTTTCGCTCTCAAGACAGAACCCTATCGCATTTACTGGAATTTTCAGCTGTAACGATATGATGTGGCTTGAAAACGATGTACCTAGGTTGCTGANAGTCGTCTCAGCCAGTTTCACTTGTCAATTATTAAAAGGAAAATAAATATTGTTGTTTTACTACAATTCTTGTATGTTTTTATGCCCCTAGATCGAGGATCAGGGGCATATTGTTTTTGTCCTGTCTTTCTGTGCATCCGAAACTTTAACCTTGGCTATAACTTTTGAACTATTATAGTCCATTGTGTATGACCTTACCGGTCTACTTGTTGCTATTGTGTAACCAATTTAACAATTTGATTATTCTGTTCACATTATATTTTTGACCAATTGGTATAGCGATACTACAACATATATTGGAAAAAGTTTTTGGTGGATTGCTATTGTTAACTAATCAACACACTCAGTGTCCTTTTGAATTGTTCAACAATACTATTGTATATCAATCTGTAATAGCCTGGGGAGGTTTTTCCTTGAAAAAAGTATTATTATATACCATAAAAAGATATATAAATCTACTCAATTTATGGAATGAAAAAAATACAAATAAATCAAATTCCCTTTATTTATATCACAATATTTATTTTTAAATGATGTAATTTTAATAATTTGATAAGATGCATTCTTTTTTCATTAAATATAACTCTATATAGTCCTTATTTCAATCAACAAATCAAGGTAAAACCTCCCCAGGCTATTACAGATTGATATACAATAGTATTGTTGAACAATTCAAAAGGACACTGAGAGTGTTGATTAGTTAACAATAGCAATCCACCAAAAACTTTTTCCAATATATGTTGTAGTCCAGCAATACCAGTTGTGAAAAGAAAAATCAAATTGTTAAATTGGTTACACAATAGGAACAGGTAGACCGGTAAGGTCATACACAATGGACAATAAAGATCATACTCGGCAAGTATAGAGATCTAGTCAAGAAGAACATAAATATGCCATAAAAAATTAGGTCAGGTCAAAGGTCAAGGTCACAGAGGTCAAAATTAAAAGTCTCTGATTTCATTTTCGCATGTTTCCTATGTAAAGAAAGATGACTAACCAAAATATTAATATTCCATTTTTCAAATTTATTAAACTAATACAAATGGTGCTGGGGGCATATGTAGTGTTTCACAAACACATCTTGTTATATCTAAAGAAAAAGTTTCTCTTTTGCCAATTTGTCTGTCACACTCTGTGCAAACTGTTAGTTTATATACTAGTAATTATTGATCAGAGTTATTATCTTTTTAAGTAGCGTATCTAAGATTCTCTTATGATGTGGCAGCAATATCTACCGGTATTTCTTACACGATTAGATAATTTTTCGTATCTCTTAGTGATAACTTTTATGCTATCATTTCATTGGCCTTTCATATGATTAGATAACTTTTCAGACATATTTTCATTGGTTGTTCTAGAGGACTCACATCGGGTCAAAACTACATCATGGAAATTCTCTTGTTATTTTTAATTCCGTGCTCATTCCATTATGTCGTCTACATTATTTTTTTAATTTCATTTGAAAGAAGAATAAATGAAAAAAAAGATGAGCTTCGTGTGTACACACATATCAATTCATTCTCCAAAAAACAGTTGAATATGTTTTGGCCACTTGAAATGCTAAAAATCAGTTTCTTTCTTATGTTGATGTAATGATGTAATGATGTAATGTGTATTCAGATCATTGACGCGTGGAAATTGACAACAGAATCATTTACCGCAGTTACAGAGAAATTTACACCTACATTTAATTACAAATAATTCATAACATTTTCACTCAACTGACAAGCAGAAATTAATTTTATTATAGATGATTTAAAATTGTAATTACAATTCAACCTAGCTTTCTGAAAAGATACCCAGGTTTGTCACCAGCGTGGAACCATGTACTTGTCATTGCTATTGATTGTTGTGTACATGTGCTTATAATGCAACATAGTTATAACATCTACAACATTTATTGTTGTTTAAAGTTTCTACTTTATATACGGGAAAATTTTATTGTTAGACTTTACATTCATTATAAAGATATGTTTAAAGTACAGAATCAATTTGAATGTTTTCACAAATACAACAAACTAAATTTTCCCGACTTAACATAATTGGGAGAATACCCCAGAGGAGTTTACACATGAATTTATCATAAGAGAAATAGGTTTCACAACTCTTGAGGCTTATATATCGCTTGTTATCAACTCTCGCTATTTAATTACAACTAATAATTAACTCGCTCAAGCTCCTTAATTATTATTGTGTAATTAAATAGCTCGAGTTGATAACAAGCGATATACAAGCCTCACTCATAATGAAACCTATAATTATAGTTTTGTCAATTGACCTTAACTTGCCAAATGGTAAATGCATGCTAAGGTGAATTGTGGTCTAGATCTTAGATACTACAGGTCAGATAGTATTGATATTTGGCCAGTTATTTGTATTGATCTTCAATTGACCCTTTGACTTTCATTCTACCTTTGTTGCTCGTTCATGCTCAACATGACTGACTCGCACTAAATAAGGAATTATTTCAAGGATACAACATATCAAACTCTTGGTATGAGACTCAGAGGCCAGTAGTATACAGTTGTGTTATGTCTTTGAAGGAAACGGCAAAAAATATTGGCAAAGGAGGTAGAAATGACTTGTGAAACTTGTATTGCCTTAGGTAAATGGCCAAAGGCAACATAAACTAGGGTAGTAAATATAAATTAAATCTAATGTAAGGTGTTTCAGTATACATACAGTTAGATAAAACTAAGGTGTGATTATACATTACTGGAACATGCAGCTCCTTAGTCATATATACATATTTGTTGTGTTGCTACAAATTGCTTTTCTTTCAGTATCTGATACATTTGATTTTGTTTTGACAGTGACTGATATTGTACACTACAAATTTGGAAAATCACAGACTATTTTGAATTTGATATATACATTAGTCATGCAGAATAAATTACCACAAGCACATGTGTTAACAGAGGTGTGTATTTTACAATAGATTAAAGGCTTATAATGTTAAAAAGGGCAGTGAACTTGAACACTATATCTAAAGCTTTTAAAATTTGGTCAAATACTCTGATCTGTTAGTATTCAAAACCAAACTTTACAGGAATGATCTATGATCACTACTTATTAAGTTACACTCTGTTATGACACAGGGCAATCATTGAAGGATAAACATCCCCTCCAAGTTCCACCGCAGAAATTTAAACAATTGAATGTTGGATCTTTTAAAAAAACATGGCTACTGGAACTGGAAATAGTTTCAGGACATGTCAATAGTTACATATCTGAAAGATTTTTTCCATTATTACTGCGGATAACCTCTGACTTTCCCCATACTTCTCTTGCAGAATATCAAGATAGTTACCTGTTCTCACAGGTAAACTGTTTGTTCACACTTCCCATTGTTACAACAAATTTCATTCATGCCTGAAGAGTTTCATCCTTTAGGAAAAATCTATCAAACTGATTAAATGACTTCAAAGGGATTACCTTGATTGGTACTGAAAGAAAACTTGACAAAACCAATAAGTGATTGTTGGGGGTTGTATCAAACTTATTCAATCATTCATGAAGATATATCACTTGTAAATGAATATAGTGACACAAATGTCTGATGAAGGGAAAAGAGTTAAGTCCCAAGCAAATGGTACACACTGAATAATGATGATGGGTATAGATTTAAATCCCCCCAAAAAGATGCTAATACATTGATTGTCAAATTTCAAAATTAAGAAAATTTTGTAGTTTTCCAAATTATAATTAGGGTTTTGAAAATAATAAGAAATATTATATGTTATTCAGGTTTCAGACAGGGTATATAGCGTGACATACCCTGGATGTTAGCCATATTTTTCGGACTAAAGGTCGATATTTTTTTTCTGAAAAGTCCTGCCCTCGACCTATCCAACGAAGTCGACCTATCTAAGGCTTAAAAAAAAAACTGATGTCTGTGTAAAATGTTAATGCATCAGAAACGTCAATGTGAGTGATAAATTGTTTGACAATTTTCTCTTTTGTTGTAGGTGCCATTCGTTGGTTGAAGATATTAACCTGGTGTTTTATTTTGTTTTTATATTATTAAAACAGTGTTAATAAAGATATTTTTCGCGTATTTTGTCTTTTTTATTTACCTATATTTTGAATGGGAAGTTTGGGTTTTTTGAATGGGAAGTTTAGGTTAATACGTTTATAATGGAATCGTTACCGGTAACACCTGATACAAATCCGGGATTATCTATCTTTTGTACAATACTGAAAAAATTGTTTCAGGGGTTATAAACAGTTTGGGCATGAAAACTGTTTGCAAATATGATTGTATTTCATAATTCATTTGAGTTATTATATTTATCAGGCGAATATCGATCTTTGTTTCATATTTACCGCCATCACTTTTACCTGTAATACGACACATGCATAGTAAGAAATGATCAAAATGGCGGCGTGGGACATAGCAAACGAAATAAAATTTTACTTTCATAGCCGTGGACGCCAACAAAATTGATGAAATTGTAATAGCTGTTTATTAATTTTGTAACTAAAATGTCATAACATTGTCAAATGGGTCTTCAATCGCAATCAAACAATTCTTTGTTGGCAAACTACATGCCCGAGATGTGACAGGTAAAAACTTCAAACAAATAATTGAATATAATTGAGGAAGATCAATGGCAGGCTTGGGTATTGTTTTTACAACTTAGCTGGATTTCCCAAATTGACACCTGTTTATGGCCACCTGTCACAATAAATTTAATCAGACAATGATAAGAAAATTAAACAGGTACGAAGTCATAGAGTAATAAAACAACAAACATCAAGAAATTTATATTTTTATTACAATAAGTAAAGAAAGATAATTATCATTAACAATGGAAAAATGCTTATACTTACCAATACTTACACTTGGTGACCGCCGATCGTCCTTCGGCCTGTGTGCCAATCGACCTATCTAAGAACAGAAGCAAATTTTTGCCCCAAAAAGAGCAATTCGGCCTATCGTCCCCATCGACCTTTAGTCCAAAAAATACGGTAGTTATATTTCCTGAGGCGAAGCTGAAGGAAATATAATAAACATCCAGGATATGTCACGCTATATACCCAGTCTGTAACTTGAATTACCTTTATATTCCGATGAACAGCCCTGATGAAATGAAATCTGCGAAAAATGTTACTCTTATCAATTTCACCATTTTGTTTTCATGTAATGACCTTGTCAATTTCCATGACAACCTATATTACCTGGCAGTTTTCCGAATATATGTCGACATTCAAGGAATGTCATCCAATCAAAGGCAGGCTTACATCTGTAAATCGGGATATAATGAAATATCCTTTTCCATATTCTATACAACTAGTTATATGTATATTTTTTAAATAAAATATTCACACTAAAAAGTTTGATACAATTCCTAATTTTACTCATCATTTTAATTCCTTTGAAGTCATTTAATCAGTTTGATAGATTTTTCCTAAAGGAAGAAACTCTTCAGGCATGAATGAAATTTGTTGTAACAATGGGAAGTGTGAACAAACAATTTACCTGTGAGAACAGGTAACTATCTTGACATTCTGCAAGAGAAGCATGGGGAAAGTCAGAGGTTATCCGCAGTAACTATAGGTTTCCAAATAAAACTCTTTGGTGAACCTCAAGGAACTTTCATAAAAATAATAGACATTTCTTCATAGAGAAGAATTGAAGTTTATAATATTGGTAGTACATCAAAAACATAATTCTTACGGTATTTGAAGCCTACCTTACAGTCTACTCAAATATATGTTTATCAGTATTGTTGTGTCGCCTGCAACGTAGAGTTGTTGTTGTTGTTTTCCGTCCCACTTTTTGTAATGTTTCACAGCCACTTGAATGATTGTATGTGACTTAAGTATGGGGTCATATGTTGCGCATACTGATTTCAGACCTGTTGGACATCTACTTCCTGTTTACCGACTTGGTTTTAGTTGGAGGAAGTCCCAATGAAGTAACATTTATCCCTAACTGGAAACTCTAAAATGAACAGATTATAATGAGTTGAGGTCCCTTTTTGGTGTATTTTTGTTTTTTTCAAGTTGTAACAATCTATACATTTTATTTCTTTTTTGTTTGTAAATGAATGCAACTTAGGGCTCACATATTTTTTCCAATTATAATTCTAAATTCACAATTTTTTTTTTACACATTGACCTAGGCCTATTCAGTGTCACCCTATAGGAAAAGCATGATCTCTAATTTTCTCTGAACACTTTGATGTTTTTATTTAAAAGAAATGGTTTATATATTTTCAGACTCCAGAAGTATATGCCAGAATGAGAGCTATAGAGAGATTATGTGAAAAAATGATAACTGATAAAAAGGTATATTTAAATTATTTACTTAATTTAGTTAATATATGCTATGTGTTAATGGAAATTTATCACCAGGCTAAACCAATTTAATTCTGTGTTTGTACAATACTTTATTTTTGAAGAAAAGGAGGGTATGAGACAAACAAATAACAAAACAAACAAAAAACAAGATCAGATTTTTGAAAATAACACACTTTGATGTGACCAAGGTTAAATAAAAAGTCAGTTTGAAGAATTCAATTGAATCAGAATCAATATATCAGAGAGGCATATTTGCCTAAATTAGATCTCTACACACAGGAATCTATTGATGATATTCTTTCAAAACTCCTAATTTTTCCCTATTTCAGTTTATGAAGATCCTTTTAAATAGTTTTCTGTTAGGAATATATACTTATTGTCTCCTTAATTGATAATTATGTCTCCCCTCTCCCCTTCTCCCCCTCTCAAAGGGGAGACATATTATTATTGTCTTTTCTATTTGTTGTCCCTCAGTCTGTACGTCGGTCAGTCTGTCCGTCCATCCGTCATAAAGTTTGTGGACACCCATTCTTCTGCATTTTCCATTGGATTTTGACCATTTGAACATTTTTGAACTATTTGATTTCCAGTAAAAATAATTCATTCAAAAGATTCAAGCCATAAAATAATGACAACATATATTACAAAATTTTGTTACAGTATGAAAAGACCTCCCTGAGATTGATTGTGATTTACATTATTTTCAGATAACAGAATATGGTTACAGTGTGTAGAACTATTTGAAGTTGATTGTGATTAAGTCTCCCAAACGAAGTTTGTGGAGACTTATTGTCTTTGCTGCGTTTCTTATTAAGCCGCCCAAACAAAGTTTGGAGACTTCTTGTGTTTGCACCGTTTCTTCTTCTTATTATTTTTCCCCCTCTTGAAATCGTTTTGTCCAACCAAATTCTCAGAGCCTAATCATAATCAAACTTCACAGGAAGGTACATGTGCACTAGGGTTTTCAAATTTTGAAAATGACCACCCCTCATTGGTCACTTTGAACTTTGACCCCAAATCGTATTATTGGATTAACTCGGAAACTGTCAAAGATAGCTGATAAAATGTAATGACAAAAATGTTATTTAGGTCATGATGGACATTTGTTACTTTTGGATCGATATGTGAAAAATGCCAAGGTCAAAGGTCATTGGTCACTTTGAACTTTGACTCCTTGTCATTGGACTTAGTCATAGTCTGTAATAGATAGCTGATAACATGTAATGGCAAAAATGTGTGTCTTGTAAAGATCTAAATTTGTTACATTGGGTCCAAAATTATTGGACCAACCGTTTTGAGCCTGTGGGCCAAAAACCTATTTTTATACGACCGCAAAAATTTTGCTGTCGTATTATGGTATGGCACAGGCGTCGGCGTCGGCGTCTGTGGACAGCATAACTTTAGTTCTAGTGAACGGATTGTTATCAAATTTTAGTATGATGTTTGTTGGC
>MJUU01024190.1:26353-41909 GCA_002080025.1 Modiolus philippinarum
AGATAAAAAGTATTCTGCAAAGTTTTATGTTTTGTTTTTCCTATTGGAAATGCCTTTTATCTATGTCAGCCATGGCCCAGGTGAGCGATACAGGCTCTTAAGAGCCTCTGTTTTTTTTTTTTTAATCTATTTCCCATTTTGTCAATTTAAAATTTGAAAATCTATCTATAACATTTGTTGTAACTTGTTATTCACCTTCATTTTTACCAGTGCCAAAGTTCAGTTATGACACATGCCAAAAAGTCATTACAAAAATATCAATAGATGTGATTATTTATTTGTAAGGACTAAAACAAATGTTTCCTTATTTAAGAAATATAGATATGTTTTCCTTTTAGTGAAAGATTTCAAGATGAAGACAGAGTTAAAGAATTCACAAAGGCGGTTTGGAACAATAACACTAACAAATCAAGTAAGTAGTTATCTGTCAGAATATAAGAAAAAAAACATCATTATTTCATAAATGTATTGAGCACATGAAAATTTATTTGAATGATTCAAATACAAGTAGTAAATGGCCATGGTTGAGAAAATATAGTTTCTACAACGAGAACTAAGTTGATTATGAAATTTCTCACATCGATTTAAAAAAATTTTGAGAATGTTTGAAAACGAGGCTTGCCAAGTTTTTATACGACCGCAAAAAATTTGTGTTCGTATAATGGTATGGTGCTGTTGTCGTCGTTGTCAATGTCATCCGCGTCATCGTCGTCTGTAGACACTTTTGTTTTTGGTCAATAACTTAAGTTCCAGTTGATCAATCCATATGAAATTTTAACACAATGTTCCTTGGCACAAAATGAGGACCATGAATTGATTTGGATTTTGTGGCCCCTCCCGTTTTTACAAAAGGGGCCAAAAAGGGCCAAATTGGGTGTTTTCACATAATGAGCTGTAGAATTTTTATTCTTCATCAGATTTTGATGGGGTTTCTTTCAAGGTGCTCCTGAGGAAATTTCCAATCAGAGGTGTGTTGACGGATTGCAGGTCCCATGTACCATTCATGAGAAAAATGGGTCCAAAAGGGGCAAATCACAAAAAATTTATTTTCTTTATTTCTAGTCCGATTTTGATGCAGTTTTTATACGACCGCAAAAAATTTTAGGTCGTATAATGGTATGGCTCTGTTGTCATCGTTGTCCTGCGTCATCGTCGTCTGTAGACACCTTTTTTTGGGTCAGTAACTTAAGTTCCAGTTGACTAATCCTTATGAAATTTTACCACAGTGTTCCTTGGCACAAAAGGAAGGCTGGGGTTGGTTTTTGGTATTTTGGCCCCTCCCCTTTTTAAAAAAGGGGCCAAAAAGGGTAGAATTGGGTGTTTTCTCATATTTGTTGGTGGATTTTGATGGGATTTCTTTCAGTGTGTTCCTAATTAAATTTCCTATCAGTAGTATGTCAACAAATTTTCCATGGCATGTACCGTTCAAGAGATGAATGGGGCTCAAAAGGGGCGATTTTCAAAAAATTCATTTTTTTAATTTTTAGTCCAATTTCGATGCAGTTTTTTACAATAGATTCCTCTTAATATAAGCTTTCAGTTGTATGCCAATTGATTTGGCATAGCTCTTACCGTTTCCGAGTAACAAGGGGTTAAAGGGGCTAAAAAGGCAATTTTTCTGAATATTTTGAATCTTTATTTTTTTATGGGATTTCAATTTTTTTTTCTTTGAATCACTTGTTCAAGCTCCTTATTGTGTCCATTTTATTACGGTATCAAGCTTTTTACTGTGTCCTTGTTCATTTTGAATTACACTTGTTTAAATTTCAGTGTTCTGCATGCTACGGTCCTATCATGCTGCGTTCGGCGTAGCCCTTTATTTTCAATGGATTCCTTATGAAAAATTAACATGGTGCCTGACTATCAGATTTTTGATAACATGTTTCCTTTCGCAGCTATGAGGGGCCAAACTTGTCCAAAATTGCAAATGTGCAGATTACGTAAAATTTTTATTTTTCATCGGATTTCGATGGGATTTTTTTCTTTGCCGTCCTCTTGTCTTAAGCTTTCAGCACTATGTCAATGGATGTTTCGTATCTCTTACCGTTTCCAAGCTGTAAAGGGTCAAAGGGGTCAAAATTGCAATTTTCACAAATATGTAAAATCTTTATTTCTGATCGTATTTCAATGGGATTTTTTTCTTTGGATTCCTTTTGTTGTAAGCTGTCAGTAGTACTTCAACAGATTTAGCATATCTCTTACAGATTCTGAGTTTTCAGGGATCAAAAGAGCTAATTTCTTTGTTCCCTAGTTTGTGTCCAGTTGATTACTGTGTCAATCTCCTTATTGTGTCTATCTAGTTACTGTGTCCACATTCACTTTATATTACACTTGTTCAAATTTCAGTGGTCGACATGCTGCAGTCGTATCAAGCTGCGCTCGGCATAGCCCTTTATTAAACATTTGAAAATTTATTTAACAAGATGTGAGAAATTTCATAACTAACCTGTTTAAGTTGTAGAAAATGTTTCTCTAATGACATAATGTAAAACACCGAGGATTATGTTCCGAACAGATTTGGCAGGAAAATCCATGTGAGCTATTTTCTCTCTGTAGATGAGAAATATTTTTATCACACTGGCCAGGCGTAAATTTGCTAGAAATTAGAGCATGTAAGTTTTTTGGTAGACATGACATCAACTCTAAAATTTTTTAATGAATAATATTGTATTTCACAATAATAAAGGATTTCCATTACCAGTCAAAAAGACTAGAGTTATTTCTTTTTTGTTCATCAATGGTTATATTTTACAGAATTTTATCAAATTCAATTAACATATTTGACAGTATATGATCAATTAAGCCCCAAATCTGTATGAAATTTCTTAATTCAGGGATGATTTTCTGCAATGTTTTATTTAATTTGCACTATTGACAGTCTGATATTGTCATTACAATTCTTATATAATAGTAAATAGCAGTATTTGGCCTTACATAGGTCATTTCCCCTCTGTTCCTAAGGGCAGCAATATCAACCCTTTAATGATATTGATATGAAAAAAAAATCATTTATGATCCCAATTTGAGCTAGACTGTGATGAGGGTTTATTTATCTTCCAATCATTCAATCCTGATATAGTTCCAAAGTTATGTCATAATAAAAGTTACATTGGATCTAAAAGAAATAATAAAATACCTGTATCTAGCTGTCATCAAAAGTCCAATTGTTATTGCAGTCTTATAAAGAGTATGTTTTTTTTCTGTGTTCTGTTTGGTTTTGACCTTTCATTATGATATTGACACAGTATTGAAACACTTTAAATACAGATGTTTTCAGCATTATACACTTTGCTTTCTATACTACAGGTTTTAAAGGTTTGGTTCATTGGTTATGTAGAAATGGAAAACTTTCAATTATGGAATATATTGTTGGAGAATTAGTTAAAACAGAGGATATGAAAATTAATAGAATGTATGCAGAAGCTGTTGCAGAAAGGTATGGTATTTTGTTAATTTTCCCATTATAAGATTGTTCTGGGAAATTAAGACTGATACAAATTTGTCCTCTGTTAACTCTGTCTCTAGGCATGAAACATCTTGTTTTGATACAACGTCAAAAAAATTTAATGTTATATGATGGTATGGTGCAGGCATTGTTGTCCTCATCATTGTATACTTTTTATATATCTTAGTGCCTGTCGATTAATCCTTATGAAATTTTAACACAATGTTCCTTAACACAAAGGGAAGGCTTGGAATGTTTTTGGTTGTTATATCCTATAATTTTATAAAAAAAAAGGTAAAAAAGGCCAAATTGGATGTTTTCATGTATTTGGCTGTAGAAAATTTATTGTCTTGCATGGGACATCGAGACATAGATATTACTTTCAGACACAGCAGCTTTCTAAAGCTTGTTCTAAAAGAGTAATTACTTTTAAACTATAGTACTTGCAGATTTCACTTTCTTCCAAAAATACCTTAGGTTATGAATTTTCTAGCATCACATGTTTCAGATGACTTTGGTCTTTTTAGCTTGCCTTGCCTAAAAGCTTTTGATATCACTTTTTCGTCTGTTGTCAGTCATCTGTCAACAATAACAACTAGAAGTTGCGCCATCAGAAATGATGGCCATCCCCGCACTTCCCTGTTTGACTCAGAAAAAAAGAGTTCCACTGACAAGCTCACATGTGTCAAAATTGACATCTTGGGCCTCTTGTTTGTACCAAGACCACTATCAAAAATCTGAAAGCTTATTGCACATCTGCAGACTATACATGCTACAATTCTATTACAAAATTAAATCCATATATCCAAAAAATGTAGGAGGAGTTCCACTGACAAGCTCACATGTGTCAAGGTTGACATCATGGGGCCTCTTGTTTGCACCAAGACCACTATCAAAATCCGAAAGCTTATTGTGCATCTGCAGACTATATGCAACAATTCTATAACAAAATTAAATCCATAAATTCAAAAATGTAGGAGGAATTCCACTGACAAGCTCACATGTGTCAAAATCGACATCTTTGGCCTCTTGTTTGCACCAAATCCAATATCAAAAATCTGAAAGCTTATTGCACATCTGCAGACTATATGCAACAATTCTAAAACAAAATTAAATCCATAAATTCAAAAATGGAGGAGGAGTTCCACTGACAAGCTCACATGTGTCAAAATCGACATCTTGGGGCCTCTTGTTTGCACCAAGACCAATATAAAAAATCCGAAAGCTTATTGTGCTTCTGCAGACTATATGCAACAATTCTATAACAAAATTAAATCCAAAAATGAGGAAGGAGTTCCACTGACAAGGTCCATCTAACGGACAGATGGACAGACAGACAGATGGACAGAAGGACGGATGGACAGGACCAAAACAATATCCCTGCATTTTCTTCAGAAAAATGCGGGGATAAAAATCCTCTCCTCTGAAACTTTTGGACCAATTGTAAACAAACTTTGCCTGAATCATTACCATTGTAACAACTCACCAAGACAAAGAGCTATAGTGTTACTGTTAGGGACAGCTTTATCAGCAAAACTTTAACCTTGCCTGTGGAATGGAGACCTGAATAGTTAGGATAACGATATTTGGTATTTGATTTTCTTCTGATGAGAGCCTTTTTTTTGTACCATACTGGTAGACATTTTGACCTAGACCTTGCCCTTTGGGTAAATTTTAAACAACTTTAACCTTGCTTTTAGGAGGTAGGCTTTAAATGGTAGGATGTTCATATTTGGTATACAACTTCCTTATGATGAGAGCTTTCTAATGGTACCATATTTGTAGACATTTTGACATTGACCTTACCATGAGGGCAATTTTTAAAAACTTAAATCTTGCTTCTAATAGAAGGTTCAAATGTAGTGGTAGGGTGTTCTTATTTGGTATGTGACTTGGTTATGATGATAGCTTTCTGGTGTACAATATTTGTAGGCACTTTGACCTTGAACGATATTTTAAAAACTTCAACCATGCTTCAAGAAGTCAGTTGTTTAGTGATAGGGTGTTCATATTTGGTATGTTACTTCCTTACCATGAGAGCTTTCTGTTTGTACCATATTTTTTATTGTGTCGCCTGCACACGTAGCGTGTGGCGACATATAGGGATTACTTTAGTCGTCTTGCAGCGTTGTCGTCGTCGTCGTTTTCCGTCCCACTTTTTTCGTAACACTCTTTTCAGCAACTATATATCACAGCCACTTGAAATTTTGTATGTGTCTTTAGTATGGGGTCCAATATTGCGCTTATCAAATACAGGTCCGTCAGACATCTACTTCCTGTTTACCATCTTGGAGTATTTTCAACAAAATACTGTCAATGGTAAAAATTTTCGTAACACTTTTCTCAGCAATTACATGTCACAGCCACTTGAAATTTTGTATGTGACTTCAGTATGGGATCCCATAATGCGCTTATTGAATTCAGGTCTGTCAGACATCTTTGTCCTGTTTACCCACTTGGAATGTTTTCAGCATGTACTGTCAATGGTAAAAATTTTTGTAACACTTTTCTCAGTAACTACAAATCACAGCCACTTGAAATTTTGTATATGACTTTAGTATAGGGTCCCATATTGAGCTTATCGAAATCAGGTCTGTGGCACAACCTACTTGGAGTATTTTCAACAAATACTGTCAGTGGTACAAATTTTCGTAACGCTTTTCTCAGCAACTACAAATCACAGCCACTTGAAATTTTGTATGTGACTTTAGCATGGGGTTCTATATTGTGCTTATCGAATTCAGGTCTGTCAGACAACTACTTCCTGTTTACAGAATTGGAGATTTTTAACAAATAAGGTCAATGGTACAAGTTTTTGTAACACTTTTCTCAGCAACTACAAACTACAGCCAGTTGAAATTGTGTATGTGGATTAAGTATGGGCTCCATATTGCACTTATGGAATTCATTTCTGTCTGACATCTACTTCCTGTTTACCAACTTAGAATATTTTCAACAAATATGGTCAATGGTTCAAATTTTTGTAACATTTTTCTCAGTAAAATGGCTCTTTTAAAGTGCAGGCGACACAAGTGTTCCATGGGAACACCCATCAATTTTCTTGACCATGCCCTGAGGGCATTTATAAACATATATCCATATTCTCATATTTAGACATAAGTCCCTATACTGTCAGGCATCCACATTCTCACACATATATTCAACACACTCTCTCAATGTTGAAAACAGCCTAGATAGTAAACAATAAATGAGGAAAACAATACAAGACCAGTGCTTTAACCACTGAGCTATGGAGGCTCTTACTTGATGTCATCAAACTTAAGGTAATAAATGTAACCCCTTTTTCAGAAGAAGCAGATTATTACATCAGCACAAGTAGATATCAGTAAAATTCACAGACTGTGGAAATAGCCTTTTTAAAAATAACTAGCAGACACATCAAGCTGCAGAAAATTAAATCTTTAAAATGATGACTTCGCGCGCTGGTCTAATCTCATTAGAATAATGCAGCTTCTGTTATCTATTTGTACACGTCACATTGTTTTAATCAATGACAATTCTGTTTTGGACAACAAAACATTCTACCTTGAATTATTAAAACAAAAATTTATAAATAAGAAAAAGTACGTTTGTAACAAATTGTCCATTTTCCAAACTCAGTAGTATTTTAGACAGAACTTGAAAAACCGATTAACAATTGTACTGGGCGTTTTAGCAAACTCAATATTGCTGAATTCTGTTTCATATTTTTCCACTTTGAGTAAAAAAAATGTCAATTTATACTTTTTCAACAAGCCGCATATCACGCAAACATAATGCATTGCTTTATAATATGAAAATAGTAACTTTGTTTAACCTGTTTGGCAAAAACCACAGATCGCAGCAAAGTTCTATCACTGCAGCAAGATTTTATGATTTACCATGGCACCGTTTCATATTCCACCCCTCTTTCTGAATAATATTTCAATAAAATTTCACCCGAAAGTAAAAAATAATCTAGACCTATAGATTGTTGGTCCAGCCCCCCAGTGAGGATCGAACTCACGACCTGTGGTTTACAAGACCAGTGCTCTCTTTTTTTAATCTTTATTATATATAGGCATGTTTTAAATTGTTAGTTCTTGATAACCATTTCACAAATCAAGTTAATTTTTAACTAAGCATGGTGATGTGATGGTTATCTATCAAATTTTATAGCTTTTAATATGGCTGCCATCAGGGAACATAGTTAAACATATGAACCTACATATATGGGAAAGAGTTGCAAATTGGTAATTCTTAAAAACCCTTTTATACATTATGGCATGATTTACCAGACTATTTGTAGCAATCATTAATCTAAGATGGCTTCCACTGCAGATCTTATTTTAAGATTGGACCATATGGGAAAATGTTGTAAATTGCTAATTTTAGTACATTGTTTCATATATCAAGATGATATTAACTAGGCATAGTAACATGATGGTCATCTAACAGATATTATATATATTTGTACCAATTACAAATTCAAAATGCAGCCACCAGGAAACATAATAAAACATAGGACCCAATTGGGAAATTGTTGTAAATTGTTAATTTTTGAAACTCGCTTCATACATAAAGTTGATATTAACTAGGCATGGTTACATGATGGTCATTCAAAAACTCTATGTTATTATATAGATAGCGGTGATATATTGAGTTTTCTCAGTTCAATAAATGTCATATTGTCACCGGTGAAAATGAAGGATTTCTAGTCACCAAAGATAGTGATGTCACAATATGTCCTCAATGTCATTTTCAAGTAAACATCTGGCACATTGAAATGAAAAAAAAATCCACATCTAAATCTTGGTTTTTGAGTAGAAAATCTATATAATAAAAAGAACAAGTGTGGATCGTATTGCAAGGCAATACCAAGTCCCCTTTAGGTAGAACAAGGCTTTATTACACTGTCAAAAATAGTAAAATATGTTTTCTAAGTCCAAGGCCCTTAACTCCATTAAAAAATTAGTGGACCAGAGCCAAACTAAAAGGTGATCTGCAACAGTTTAGAAAAAAAGTGCCGAAAACTGACATTTAAAAAAATTTCTCTAAGTCCAACACCCATAACTCAGTCAAAAATCAATGGACTGGAACCAAACTTAAACTTGATTTGTAACCTGTTAAGGTAAACTCACATACAAAATATCAGATCAATATCTTCAACAGTTTAGAAAAAAAAGTGCAGAAATTGACATTTTACTAAAATTTTCCAAGTCAAAGGCCCATAACTCTGTCAAAAATCTGTGGACCGGAACCAAACTTAAAATTGATCTGTTACTCATTAAGGAAGACTCAGATACAAAAGATCAGATCAATATCTACAACGGTTTAGAAAAAAGTGCGGAAAACTGACATTTTACTAAAATTTTCTAAGTCTAAGGCCCATAACTCCGTCAAAATTCATTGGACCGGAACCAAATTTAATCTTGACCTGTAACGCATTAAGCTAAAATCACATGCAAAATATCAGATCGATACCTATAATGGTTTAGAAAAAAAGTGCTGAAAACTGATGTGGGACTGACAGACGGATGGAGCACAAACTTGAAGTCCCCTTTGGCTATCGTCGGTAGGGGACTAATAACTAATCTACCATCATGGATATCAATGAAAATGTCACTTGTGTCCAGCAATGCAGTGAATTAATCTCATGGGGGAACAATGTTCTGCAACTCATTTAATCCTTCTGCGTTGGCCGGCACTCGTGACATTTTTAATGATATTCACGACAGTCAATTGGTTTTACTATAGATATTACAGATCATAAATCCAAGATGGCTGTCACTACAGATCTTAGTTTAACATTGAAGTTGTAAATTGCTAATTCTTGAAAACCATTTCATATATCAAGTTAATACTAAATAGGAATGGTAATATGATTATCATCTACCAAATTTTAAATATATTTGTACCAATCACAAATCCAGAGTGGCTGCAAGCGGAAACGTAGTGTAACATAGAACCTATGGATGTGTTGTAAATGGTTAATTCTTAAAAACCTTTTCATATATCAAGTTGATATTAACATATATGGTAACAGGATGGTCATGAAACAAATGTATGATTTTTATGAGTACCTATCATTAATTTAAGATGTCCACCACTGCAGGTCATAGTTTAATATTGGACCCTATCAGAAAATGTTATGAATTGCTAAATCTTGAAAACTTTTATATAAATCAAATTGATATTACTGCAGATAACCTCTGACATTCCCCATATTTCCCTTGGAATTGTTAAAGATAGTTACCTGTCTTCACAGGTAAATTGTTTGTTCAAAATTCCCATTTTTACAACAACTTTCATTCATGCCTGAAGAGTTTCATCCTCTAGGAAAAATCTATCAAACTGATTATATGACTTCAAAGGGATTGAAATGATGAGAAAAGTTGGGGATGGTATCAGAGTTCTTTTATGAATTATAAACTTTAAAAAATAAATAGATTTTACTAGCTAGTCTAATAGAACCTGATTGTATTTCTTTTGTAATGCCAAATTTTTGTGCCATTTTTGTGTCGCCTGCTGTAAGCAGAGTCGACACATAGGGATTACTATCCGTCGTCGTCCTGCGTCGTCTGTCGGTTTTTGAATCCGCAACTCCTTCAAAACCACTGGTCCTATTCCAACCAAACTTTTAGGATGTGTTGTTCACTTGGTGTAGTTGTGCACCTGATACTTGGAATTTTAATTTTACAGATTTTAGAGGTCCACGAAGCCAAAATTGCTCATTTTTGAGTCTGTTGGTTTTTGAATCCGCAACTCCTTCAAAACTGCTAGTCCAATTCCAACCAAACTTTCAGGATATGTTGATCACCGGGTGTAGATGTGCACCTGATACATAGAATTTTGATTTTACAGATTTTAGAGGTTCACAGAGCCAAAATTGCTCATTTGTGAGTCTGTCGGTTTTTTAATCTGGAACTCCTTCAAAACTGCTGGTCCAATTCAATCCAAACTTTCAGGATGTTTTTCACCTGGCGTAGATGGTCACCTGATACTTAGAATTTTGATTTTACATATTTTATAGGTTCACAGAGCCAAAGTTGCTCATTTGTTATTCTGGTTAGTTAATCCTCAACTCCATCATAGCTAAAAGTCAGATTCCAATCAAACTTGCAGGATATGTTGTTCACCTGTTCTTGTTGTGCATCTGATACGTTATATTTTGATTTTACAGATTTTAGAGGTTCATTGAGCCAAATTAGCTCATTTGTTAATTTAGTTTGTTAATTTGGTACTCTTTCAAAACTACAAGTCATATTCCAACCAACCTTTCAGAATTTGTTGATCACTTGATTTAGTTGTGCACCTGATACTTACAATTTTGATTTTACAGATTTTAGAGGTTCACTTGGCCAAAAATGGCTCTTCTGTAGTGCAGGCGACACAAGTGCTCCATGGAACACCCATCAATTTTTAAAATATGAAGATTTAGGGAGTAATTATAGGAAGGCTTAAAAATTACATTAAATTAATACCCAACCAGAGGTTTTGAAGTTTAATTCACAAACACATATCCATTTTTTGTTTGTTTGTTTGTTTGTTTTTTATTTTTATAAAGCCATAATGAGATTACACCACTTAACAATAATAAGTTAATTCTATTTGTTTAAATTAGCCTATATATATTCAGATTTGGAAATACAGTATAAAAAAGTTTGATACCACCCCCAGGTATCCCTAATTTCTATTGTCAAGTTTTCTTTCTGTATCAATCACCTAATCACTTTGAAGTTATTTAATCAGTTTGATAGAATTTTGGTAGGTAATGAAACTGGTCAGCTGAGACGATGAGCTGTTTTTTAGATATATTCAGTCTGAAATTAATTTACCTTCAGGTTTTGGAAATTAGTTTGCAGAGTTACAATTCAATTATGGGTAAAGCTAGAGGTTATCCGCAGTAACTGGGCATGGTGATTTGATGGTTTTCTACCAAACTTTAACTTAGAACTTTATGGGGAAATGTTGTAAAGTGCTTATTCTTTAAAACTGCTTCGTAAATCAAATTGATATAAACTAGGCATTTTAACAATATAGTAATCTATAAGATGAATGATTTTACTACCCATTGGCTCTCACTTAGGAGCCTCTGGTTTGACAGTAATTTTGATCTGTTGACAAAAGCATATTTTAATCAACAGATTAACATCATTTAAATAAAAAAAAGGCATATACTGTATCAAAATCATCTGTTGTGAAGCAAATAGAACTAAACTATTGTTCTGTCGTATTTTGTCAGGTTAGCTGTAGAGATGTGCCTTTTGAACCTCTACTTTTGTAAAGTTGTCAGTACTTAGTGGATAATCTTAATATCAGATTTGTTATACGGTAGTCAGTGATTTAGTTGATATTAAATGAAAAAACAACATATGCTATGGTTTTGATACTTGAATTCATCATTATTCTGTTTTAGAAATCCCACAGAAATAATAGAAAAACTAGATTTAACAAATCCAGACAGTCTTGACAGATATGTATCCTCATATATATTATTTAAACTGGAGAGGAAGGCAGCTTATACATTAAACAGAGGTATTGTTTATTTTGATTAACAGATATATTAATTAGGTTCAGAAAACTTTTGAGTTATCATATATTAGTTCTAGGAATAGGACCCCATTTAATGAATTGGGAATTGACTTCTTATTTTGACTATGGGTAAAAGTTTGATCTCTTTCTATATTTATCAATAGCTACACTGTGTTTCGATGAAAAGATTTGGCAATGGCAAGTCAAACTTCTTTAACACTTTCCCATTCATCATTGATTAATTTACAATTGGTATTTGAGTTTGAATACCTGCTGCAGGGTTTTCTGTGGACAAGTAGAATACAATGTGAAATTTGATTAAAGTGATTGCAACTTGAGTAATTTTTGCTGTTCTAACAAAACAAGATATTTTAGCGACCCAGACATAAATTTACCTGCAAACCAGCTCAATTTGGGCAACTGTGAATATACATCTTGTTTGGGGGCATGTAGTGAAAAGGTATAGTAAAATCACTACAGCATATCAGTCTCAGAAAATGAAATGGAACATGTTGTGTAATTAAATAGCAAAGGGACTACAGCAACTTGGTCATAGAAGAATGAAACATCAAAATAATAAATTTCCACAAAATGGACATAAGTACATTCATATATTGGTTTGTTTGGATAATAAGTTGGTTTTTATACACAGCCACACGTAGTGGCGAAGTATTATGTGATACCCTCAGTTGTGTGTCCGTCTGTCCATCCCCCGAAGGTTTCCGACTGATAACTTGTGAACGAAATAACATAAGGTCTTCAAACTTGGTATGTAATTTGTTTACCACAAAACTCAGGCCAAGTATGATTTCGGGTTCTGAGGTCCTAGGGGTTCTGGAGTTATGCCCCTTGAAACTTTGAAATTTTGCGAATTTTGGGGTTTCTGACTTATAACTTGTGAATGAAATAATATATTGTCTTCAAACTTGGTATGTAACTTGTTTACCATTAAACTCAGGCCAAGTTTGATTTCGGGTTCTGAGGTCCAAGGGGTTCTGGAGTTATGCCCTTGAAACTTTGAAATTTTGCAAATTTTAGGGTTTCCGACCGATAACTTGTGAATGAAATAGTATGTTGTCATAAAATTTGGTATGTAACTTGTTTACCACAAAACTCAGAGCAAGTTCGATTTTTGGTACAGAGGTCCAAGGGTTCTGGAGTTATGCCCCTTGAAGCTTTGAAATTTTGCAAATATTAGGGTTTCCGACTGATAACTTGCGAATGAAATAACAGACTGACTTCTAATTTGGTATTTAAATTGTTAACCATAAGACACAGGCCAAGTATAATTTTGGCTCAGAAGTACCCAGGAATCAGGAGTTATGCCTCTTTAAACTTTGAAATTTTATGAAACGTAGCAGGGTATCATGTAATGCACCATTACTATTTTTTGTACATTGTAAAATGAATGAAAAATTAAAGCAGAGAGTAGAGGCTTATTGATGTTAACTGACGTTTACTATTTTCCAGTGTTAGACCTAATGAAAGAACATTCAAGTAATAACCCCAAACTGTATAGTCTATTATGGCAGTATCACTTTGTAACAGACACAGATAAAGCTACTCAACTTTTAGAGGTATGTAAAAATATTTTGTGGAATATTGGAGTTGTCATATATAAGGCTAAGGGATTGACTCACATGTATCTTTGTATTTAGTCCCCTAGCGGCGACAGCCGAAGGGGACTTTAGGTTTGCACTCCGTCCGTCTGTCAGTCCTGCATCAGTTTTCCTTACTTTTTTTAGCTCACCTGGCCAAAGGCCATGTGAGCTTTTGCCATCCCTCGGCGTCCGTCAACCGTCCGTCCGTCCGTTAATTTTTATTAAAAGATCTTCTCCTCTGAAACTACTGGGCCAATACTAACCAAACTTGGCCTGAATCATCACCAGGGTATGCTCTTTCAAGTTTGTGATTTTTATGTCCGTAGACCAAACAACATGGCCGCTGTTACTAAAAATAGAACATAGGGGAGTAAATTGCCGTTTTTATACGACCGCAAAAATTTTTGCGGTCGTATAATGGTATGGTGCTGTCGTCGTCGTTGTCGTTGTCGTCGTCTGTAGACACTTTTGTTTTTGGGCAATAACTTAAGTTCCAGTTGATCAATCCTTATGAAATTTTAACACAATGTTCCTTGGCACAAAAGGAAGGCTTGGCCTAGTTTTGGTCATTGAGGCCCCACCCGTTTTTAAAAAAGGGGCCAAAAAGGGTTACATTTGATGTTTTCACATATTTGACTATAGAATCTTTATTATATATCGGATTTTGATGGGGGTTTCTTTCATTGTTCTCCTTAGGAAATTTCCAATCAGCAGTATGTCAACAGATTTCACATCGCATGTACCATTCATGAGATAAATGGGTCCAAAAACGGGGAAATCTCAAAAATCTATTTTTTTCATTTTTTGTCCGATTTTAAGGATGTTCGCTGGTCAATTTTAAAATAACAAGACTTTCAATTGAGTGTGATTTTTTATTTAAAAATTGAAAAAGAAGTAAATTAAGCCAAAGAAATTGATAGGTTACCGATGTAATTTTTGAGATTTAAGTCTTTCAAAAAATGGTGGGAAACTGAACTCCTCTGTATTTTTCATAGGTTTAACATGACCAATGTCTATCCAATATTGAATGTGACAAAATAACACCAATTGATTAAAATTTTGTCAGAATGCTCCCAAAGACATATAAAATGAAATTAAGGATAAAAATTAAGGGTCACTTGGCAAAACATTATTGAGCTTATAAATGGATAAAACCGGAGAATTCCGAAAATCTGACAGAAATACAAAAACATGACCAGCAAACATCCTTAATGGAGTTTTTTTCATTAGATTCCTTGTGAAAGATTAATATGGCGCTCAACTTTTATATTTTTGGTAACTTATTTCCTTTCCCAGCTATGAGGGGCCAAACGGGGCCAAAATTGCAAATTTGCTGATTACCTGAAATTTTTATTTTTCATCGGATTTAGATGGGATTTTTTTCTTTGAACGGATTTTGCATAGCTCTTACCGTTTCCGAGCTACAAGGGGTCAAAATTGCGAATTTTCGAAATATGTGAAATCTTTATTTTTCATCAGATTTTGATTGGATTTTTATACCCCCGCCTTAAAAGGTCGGGGGTATATAGGATTCCTCTTGTCTGTCCGTCCGTCCGTCCGTCTTTCCGTCCGTCCGTCCTTCACACTTTGGTTTCTGGATGATAACTTTAGTTTGCATTGAAGGAAAGTTTTAATATTTTGGGACAATGTTTATATTCATAAAATACAGGTCAAGTACGATTTTGACCATGATCGGATTTTGCGTTCCAGAGTTATTGCCCCTGATTCAAAATTTGTAAATTTTATGGTTTCCGGATGATAACTTGAGTTTGCTTCGAAGGAAAGTTTTAATATTTAGGGACAATGTCAATATTCACAAAATACAGGTCAAGTTCGATTTTGACCATGATCGGATGTTGCGTTCTAGAGTTATTGCCCCTGAATTACACAAAATCTGTAAATTTTATGGTTTCCGGCTGATAACTTGAGTTTTCTTTGAAGGAAAGTTTTAATATTTTGGGACAATGTTAATATTCATAAAATATAGGTCAAGTTC
>MJUU01024190.1:66897-78102 GCA_002080025.1 Modiolus philippinarum
TGGTCAATCTCCTTATTGCGTCCATCTAATTATTGTTTCAAGCTCTTTCCTATGTCCATACTCACTTTAAATGACACTTTTTCAAATTTCAGTGGACGACATGCTGCGGTCGTATCATGCTGCACTGGGCGTAGCCCTTTATTTTAAGTGTTACAGATAGAAGTCAAGTGTAAATCGCAAAAAGGTTCAGTATATCAAGATCTACCCTCCCTGAAATTTTGAAGATAATCCAAAAACCCTTGTAGGAGTTATTGCCCTTTTTTCATGGAATTTTCAAAATTTTCATATTTTTCGTTATCCAAAACTGTAGAAGATGAAGGTTAAATATAAATTGATAAAATGATTGCCATGCTGTGGCGACTTCAAAACTGGTCTTGAAAATTGTTCGTTGACTGCCTTACTCAAAATGGCCACCAAAAAAAGGCGGGAAAATTCAACATTGTTCGATTTCATTGCAATTTGGTTTCCAAATAGATATTGATGTTGCGACTTCTAAACCGGTGTTGAAAAGTGTTCGTTGACCACCATTTTCAAAATGGCTGCCAAAAAAGGTGGGAAAATTTAACATTGTCTATTTCAATGAAAGTTGGTTTCCAAATAGATATTGATGTTGCGACTTCAAAATGGGATTTGAAAATTGTTTGTTGACAGCCATTTTTAAAATGGCCAACCAAAAAGGTGGGAAATTTCAACATTGTCCGATTTAAATGAAATTTGGTTTCCAAGTGGATATTGATATTGAGACTACAAAACCGGTGTTGAAAATTGTTCGTTGACTGCCATTTTCATAAATCGCCACCAAAAAAGGTAAGAAAATTCAACATTGTCTGATTTCAATGAAATTTGGTTTCCAAATAGATATTGATGTTGCGACTTCAAAACCGGATTTGAAAATTGTTTGTTGAACGCCATTTTCAAAATGGTTGCCAAAAAAGGTGGGAAAATTCAACATTGTCGGATTTCAATGAAATTTGGTTTCCAAATAGATATTGATGTTGTAACTTAAAAATATGGTGTTAAAAATTGTTGTTGACTGCCATGTACAAAATAATGTCTCAACTTCAAAACTGGTGTCGAAAGTGGTCCTTAGCAAGAACGTTATTGTCAAAAAAGCCCAACAAAGAAATAGAGTAAAACATGGCCAGACTTAGAATACAGTTCAAGATATTGGTGATGTTCCAGCTACCAAAGTTTGAGAGACAGAAGTTCAACTGTATAACTTAAAATGTGAGCTTGATTGTGGCAACTGAAAGCCGTGTGAGCAATACAGGTTTCTGGGAGCCTCTGGTTTCAGAATTTGTTTTGACTGAATATCAAATGGGGGAGCAGGGGTATCTAGTTTATTATCAATAGAGAAAAAATCTCTCCTCTCCATTCAAGTTATTTTACAACCACAAAAAATTTGAGGTCATATAATGGTATGGTGCTGTGGTAATGGTAGTCATTGTTGTCCCCTGCTGCAACACAATGGAGGGACATGGTAATGGTCTGCTTCCGTGTGTCCGTGCGTCCGTGCGTCATGTTTTTTGTGGGCGCAACTCCTCAGAAACCGCCGGTCAGAATTCATTCAAATTTTACAGGATTGTTAGTCACCATTAGTACTAGATCATATCGCATCGCCATTTTGATTCATTAAATGTTGTGGGAGTTATGGGACTTTGATTATTTCCACATTATTATACAATGGCAAATCTTGTGGACACAACTTTTCAGAAACTGCTGGTCAGAATTCATTCTTTTACAGGATTGTTATTCACCATTAGTACTAGATCATATGGCATCGCCATTTTGATTATTTCCACATTGTTATACAATGGCTAATCTTCTGGACGCAACTACTCAGAAACTGCTAGTCCAAATTCATTCTAATTTTACAGGATTGTTTGTCACCATATGTACAACATCATATCGCATCACCATTTTGATGACAAATGGCAATTCTTGTGGGTGCAACTCCTCGGAAACCACTGAGTGGATTATGCTGAAATTTTGTTTGAACATTTGCCACCATATGTACCTGATCATATTATGCTTCCATTTTGATTGGACAAATTTATCCAGAGTTATGGGACTTTATCAACTTAATGCATACTACAACATAGGAAGACTTTGTGGACACATCTCAAAATTCAATTAAGGGATTTTGCTGAAATTTTGCTTGGCTGTTTGCCACCTAATGCAGTTGATCATATCCTGCCGCCATTTTGATTCGCAAAATTTTACATGAGTTATGGGACTTTATTGACTTTACTGCAGTGGGTGGTGGGGGACATAGCTACGTGTAGCAATCTTGTTGTTTTTGGCGTTGTCAAATTGGACATTTTCATATATTTGGCTGTATAATATTTATTATAGATCTGATTGTGATGGGGTTTTTTTCTCTGTGTTCCTGAGAAAATTTCCAATCTGTAGTATGTCAACTGATTTTACCTGGCATGTACTGCTCATGCAATAAATGGGCCCAAAAGGGTGAATCTCAAAAATTTTAATTTCATTATTTTAAGTCCGATTTTGAAGTAGTTTTTTGCATTCGAATCCTTGTGAAAAATGAATGCAACACTCCACCATCAGATGTTTTGATATCTTGTTTCCTTTCAGAGCTAATTAAGGGCAAAAAGGGGCAAAAATGCAAATGTCAAGATAACCTAAAGTTATTAATTTTCTGTTGGTTTTGATAGGATTTTTTCCCTCATATTCCTCTTATTGTAAGCTTTCAACAGTATTCAAACAGAACTTAAGTAAATCTTACTGTTACTGAGCTGTAAGGAGTCAAAGGGACCAAAATTGCAATTTTTCTAAATAGTAAAATTTTTATTTTTTAATATTTGATTTCAGTTTGATTTGTTTCTTTGAATTCCTCTTGACATAAGCTTTCAGTAGTAGGCCAACAGATTTGAAAAAGGTTTTACCATTTCCATGCTATAAGGGGCAAGATGGGGTTAAAATTTCAAATTGTGAAATTACTTAAGATTTTTGTTTTTCATTGGATTGCAACATAATTTTTTTTCTTTGGATTCCTCTTGTTGCAAGCTTTCCATTATGAGAACATATTTTTGTAGCTCTTACAGTTTCCAAGCGATAAGGGATCAAAAGTGCTTGTACTTATTTCCCCTGATTTGTGTCCAGCTAATTACTATGTGAGGCTCCCTATTGTGCCCATCTAATTACTGTGTCCAGCAATATAATGTGTCCATATTCACTTTTTAAATGACACTTGTTCAATTTTCAGTGGTCAACATGCTGCGCTCCACGTAGCTCTTTATACTTTTATTACTGTAGATAAGATTTCTATCATATACCTATTACCTTGTAGTTTTTCATCACAGTCAAGGTAAAATATAGAAATTATTCTCTTATCCAGAAATCCAGGCACTTTACCTGGTGAGATGGTGAAAAAGTCCACATTTCATTTATATATCTATAACTTCAACTTCAATTTATTCATTTATTTTTCAAGATATTTAAATGAAACTCAGAATATGCATTTGGAACATCAATATAAACATCATATACAAATTTCAAGATCATAGTTGTTATAGCACCAAATATTTGCAATTTAAAATATCTATTTTTATCTCGAAGCCATGAAATGGCTGCAGAGATGTTGATATGGCAAGAAAAAATCACGTGCCCCGCATGAGGCTTCAAGCCTATTAACAGCTCTAAAAGATGATCTTCGTGCTTCCAATAAAATATAGTGCACAAGTTCCTTTCAAAATCGGATACATTTAGTATTTAAGTTATATTTCTTCATTTTCTTGAGTTGAATACAGTGTTGTTTTATTAAACTGAAAACAATATGCATGTTAATCAAATTACTCGTTTTTTTACTTGTTGCTTATAGAAAATGAATGGCTGTCTTTATATCTGATGGGAAAACACACCCATTGACCTTTATAAGATGTTTTTATTGGTTTAAAATGAAACTTACGATAAACACGTCAGATGTGTATTCACACAGCTGAAGCGATCTTTATTTAAAGTTTACATAAGTACACGTGTCCAGAAGCGCGATTAATTTAGTATTATAACATTGAGTTTACAACATTACGTTTATAAATTTTCAAAGTCAGTAATGTATTTATTGTTTTGAGTATCAATTAGTGCCTAATAGATTCAGGGATTGGTGTTCTATAATTATGATTTAAATTATTTATTTAGGTCAAACATGTCCCCATTCATAGTTACAAAAAAATCAATAACGAGTCGTTGTAGTGTGTATTCTTAAAATCGTAAATGTTACGTAGCATTCAAAATACAAACATCGCTATTTGTTCGTTCGAATTTTCGCACAAATTAATTATCAAGCGCAATTTGGCCAGTTACAGCGATTTTAAAGACTGAAAACTTCTTAAAAGGCTCTCGCTTCGCGGTCTCCTTTTAAGAAGTTTTTACGCCTTTAAAATCGCAACAAGTGGCCAAATGTGCTTGATAATATATAATAGCAATGAAATCAACATGCGAAATCACACAATCCGATTATTTTCACGTATTACGGACTATAACTTAATACATGCAGACGTATGCAGTAGTTCTTTGGATGACTACAAAGTTTTGTCACATGTCGAATTTCAGGGCTTCGAGATTCAGCTCCATCGGAGCTTTGATTTACAAATATTATATCTATAAACATTGATCGCGTCACCGCCTTTATTGGAGGGTGTAAGATTAAAATCAACTGATCTGATTGGTCAATTCAGCTTTGGGATGTCAGGCTGGATAAGAGAATTATGTTAGTCAAAATGAAAAATGAAAAATTAGTTAAATTGTAAAAAAAAATTGATTTTACGAAAGTCATACAAAAGAACAGAATATTTTATCCTTGTCAAAATAAATTATGAAAAATTTTTATTCTAGTCAAACTAACTATATGCAAATTTGATTGTAGTCAAATAAAAAATGCATTTTTTTTTTTTTTTGTAGTCAAACTTAATAATGCAGAAAAAGCTAGAGATGTAGCTGAAAGAATGAGAAATGAAGGAATTGAGTTGCATGATGTTATGAAAGTGAAAAGTACACAGACGAAAGATGGCTTGAAAAAACTTGGTTTAGACTTTCCACCAAAGGTAATACATGTATATCAAGTCTTTGCACCTATCTGTCAACACATCTTTCAAAGCAGTGGTATCTTCCTGTTGGCGTCTCTGAAAGGCATATCCAACAGTTTCTTCTTATATTGTCAATTTCAAAATGTTGAGTTGTGTTTTAGATAAGTGCTGAGGATTCCAAAATGACAAGAAAAAGATAGGTTACCGATCTCATTTTAATGGAAATGCAGGTCAAAGGTTTGCATTTTTCATGACAACCCAAACTTTATGAAAGTATTATTAGAGCTTTGATAAAATTTTGTAAATTGTCTATTTAATGCATTTTAAAGTGACCTGTGGCCAAGAAAATATGATTTATGTACAAAAATATTTCTCCCAATTTAAATTGAAGTTTATACTCCTTTTAACAAAATAATTCAGGAATGCCATTTTGTTTTATAGCCCTTTCAAAAAAGTGTTTTTATCTTTTCCTGGATTTGAACTCTCCCATCAAATGGAGGTACAAACACTCTTCGCTTCCGGTTATCACTCGTACAGTTGGCTTACAATACACAACTGAAACCCTGAATACATTTAATTCTAATTAAATTAGTGCAGTGTAACAGTAAATTATGAACTAATAATCTTAATATGAACATTGTTATGAACTGTGTTCATCATGAACAACACTTGTTGATAACTGTTACTGTTTCATTGTATCTAAATACCTAATCCGAACAGCGGACCCAATGATTTTTTGAAAAGGCCTATTGCTGCAACATAAGATGTGAAGATAATTTGATACACTTTGACATCATAGAGTATTTGAACTCCAGTTTCATTTCAGATACTTTTTCAACAATTTTTTAGCTCGTCAGCTATGCAAGGGTGAATTTTGCCATCACATGGTGTCTGTTGTCAGTCCATCTGTCATAAACTTTGCATTCAAACATTTTCTCCTCTGAAACCACTGAGTCATGGAACCAAACTTAGTCAGAAAAGTCCGTGGGTGGTCCCCTTTTAAAAAAAATGTGTCTGGCAAGTCTGCACGCCATCCAAGATGTCTGCCAGCAGGATCTTTGTTGACAATTGGACCTTATATTTAAAGATCTTCTCCTCTGAAACTACTGGGCCAATTGGAACCAAACTTGGTCACAATGGTCCTTAGGAGGCCCCTTTAAAAAAAATGTGTATGGCAAGTCTGTATCATATCCAAGATGGCCTCCAGCAGGGAATGTGATTTTAATATTGGACCCTATAGGAAAACATTCAAAGATCTTATCCTCTGAAACAACTTCGTCAAATGGAACCAAACTTGGGTCACAATAGTCCTTGGGTGGTCCCCTTTAAAAAATGTGTCTGGCAAGTTCGCATATCATCCAAGATGGCTGCCAGTGGGGATCTTTGTTTAAAATTTTGACCCTATATTCAGAGATCTTCTCATCTGCAACAACAGGGCCAATTGGAACCAAACTTGGTCACTATGGACCTTAAATGGCCCCTTTTTAAAATGTGTCGGGCAAGTCTGTATCATATCCAAGATGGCCGCCAGCTGGAAATGGTTTTAACAATGAACCCTATAGGGAAAGCATTTACCGATCGTTTTCTCTGAAACCACTATGTCAGTTGGAACCAAACTTTGCCACAATAGTCCTTGAGTGATCTCCTTATAACAAATGTGTCTTGCAAGTCCGCACGTCATCCAAGATGGCTGCCAGCGGGGATTTTTGTTGAAAACTGGACCCTATATTCAAAGATCTTCTCCTGAAACACCTTGGCCAACTGGAATCAAACTATGACACAATGGTCCTAAGAAAATGTGTCCGGCAAGTCCGTATCATATCCAAGATGGCTGCCAGTGGGGAAGGTGGTTTTAAAATTCAAAGATTCTCTTCTCTGAAACCGCTTGGCCAATAGAAACCAAACTTGGTAACAATAGTCCTTGGGTGGTCCCCATTAAAAAACTTGTCTGGCAAATCCACATGTCATCCAAGATGGCCACCAGTGGGATCTTTGTTGAAAATTGCACCCTTTATTCAAAGATCTTCTCTGAATCAAATGGTCCAATTTGAACCAAAATTGATAACAATGGTTGTTAGGCAGCCCCTTTTAAAAAAATGTGTTCGTCAAGTCCACATCATATACAAAATGGCTGCCAGTGAGGAACATGATTTCTAAATTGAACCCTATGGTGAAACATATTCAAAGATCTCTGAAAGTACATGGCCAATTGGAATCATACTTGATCACAAATGTCCTTACTTGATCCCCTTCTTAAAATGTGTCTGGCATGTCCGCATAGCATCCAAGATGGCGGCCAGCGGACAACATAGTTTAGCATTGGACCCTATAGGGAAATGTATTTAAAGATCTCCTCTGAAACTACTGGGCCAATCGGAACCTGGGAAATCATTCAAAGATCTTCTCTGAAAATACTAGGCCAATTAGAACCAAAGTGAGGCACAATGGTCATTAGATGGTCTTCGAGAAAGGTGTCAATTATCTGTGCCCCATAAAGAATAGCTGCCAATGGAGAACATGTTGATCATATAACATCAATGTCTATAAACAAACTTGAGAATGAGACCCTTAAACATTGGGATTATTTTGACTTAAAATGTCAGCCATGGCCCAGGTGAGCGATACAGGCTCTTGAGAGCCTCTTGTTTTTGTTTTGTTTTGGTTTTTTTTTACAAATTACCCTGCATTCCTATACTTGGTTCTGTATTAAATTTATTAATCCATAAAATTATTTTCATTTGTTTACTTTATTTTTCAGACAGAAAAGCTAGATTCTTCTAAACAAGAAACAGATGAAACTGTGTCAAATTCAAGTTCTAGTTCAGACTCTGTTACAGAATCAGTTACACAACATGTATAACATAGGCTAAGTGTAGGATTTATAAGTTTTAATACGTAAATATATTGAATTTTTATTAAGTCTCCCAGAAAGTTTTTGATATTTTACCATTCCTTATTTAAGAAAAACAAATTAATTTTTTTCAGTTGGGGGTCTTTCTGGAGCTTTTCATAAAACTTTTCTTCTCTTTGATAGTGAAAATTTGTTTCAAGCTTTATGATCCAGGCCAGACACAAGCTTTAATATGTATTATCTTTTCTGGTCTAGGTCAAATTTCCAGTTCACTGATTTCACTTTAATATTGAAGGGACAAATTTTATTCAAATTTTTTCTCATGAATGGAATATATCTCTACTTGACAAAAACTTTCTGTAGTATATCGCTTGATTTTCCATAGCTTAAGTTATCAGGTGCAAAAAGGGACCAGTCTTACAATTTTTGTCAAACTTTTCTCTGCAATGGTTAATAATACAAGTTTGAAATTTTGTCAAGCTTTTTTAAGTCATGACATTACCGTAAAAGGCCATGTATTATCCCATTTGTGTATAATCTGCAGGCCCTTTCTTGACCTTAAAATCCAGGGAAAAAACTTTTAGTACGCTGGGACCTCAACCAACAAAGTCTACGTGGAGATCGGTATGATTGTAGTTATTTTGTACCTGCAAATCGGTATGTTCATAGTTTATCAACTGAATGAGTCCTTATTTACTATATCTGAAGCCTTTCCTGAAAGTATTTAATGATAAAAAGGCTCAAACACGACAAAACTTGAAGAAAAATAACATCGTTTCATCAATCAGGGAGTTCAAGTAGGATGGAAAAGTCGAAACGGGTTCGGTGCGGACCATCATATCCGTGTTTATTTTACATTTAATTTTATATTTCTAAGCCTTTCATTCCCTATAAACTGTTTTAGAATGTAATAATAAGCCACTTAATCCCATAATTTTGCATCTTTGGCACGTAAAATATGATATAAATAGCTCATTTTCACAAAATCAACACTTTACCGATCAAGTGGTTTGTTGACAGTAATGCGGATGATAAAAATATTCGTGTTCTGACATTAAACACATGTTAATATAGCATTTTTTGGAGGAAAGACCTATTTCTTTTATAACTGTAAGGCACTTTGCAATTCAAACCGAAACATATTTACAATGTAATTAGATCCATAATGTTAAGAACAGTCTGTTTGGTTTGAACAGGGACTAACAATCGATCTTCAGGGAACTTGGCCAAATCCTCAAGTCGTATAGGGTTGTATAATCCGCATCCCCAAACCCGTAAATCCTTTTTAGGGTAAAAATGTGTGGATAATACATGCCTTTTTACAGTATGTGGGATGCATTTTCAGACCTGTCGGGAAAAGGCCTAGCTTTTCTCTGCAATGGTAAATGATACAAACTTGAAATTTTGTCGCAAGCTTATTATAGTCATGCCATTATCTGGGATGCAATTTAAGACCTAAAGGGTGCTAATTTTACCGACCTTGTCAATTTTTAACACTATTTGCATTATAGGGTTATTTTTCATCAAAGTTTTCTCTGCAATGATAATTGATACATACTTAAAACTTTGTCAAAAGCTTTGTATAGTCATGTCATTTTGTGGGAAACATTTTCAGACCTGTCAGGTTACTGCTTCTTGTTCACCAACCTAGTCAGTCTTTTTTCTGCATTGGTAAATATTTTGTCACAAGCTTGGTATAGTCCTGCCATATTTTGGGATGCGTTTTCAGACATGTGGGGAACAACATTCTGTTTATCAAATAAGTCAGGAATTAGATGCTGGAAGTTGAGAACAAGGGTATCACTAGTGAGGAGGGCTCACAGATGCCTTATTGGGATCAGATGAAGGCTATGTGTATTTTGTTATAGAATATAAATCAAGGATGTTCCTGTTACAACTTAGAGCATTTTTGTATATTGTTCCTGTCAGTATATATACTGTGGATGTACTTTTATTTGTGGACATCAATTTTCTTAGGTTTTCACAAATATCACTATTATATATACAAACAGGATAAATCTCTTTGGTAAATGTAAAAAAAAAAATTGGACTTCTACAAATGTTGCAAATATAGCACTTCCAAAAATTTTTACATATTTAATTAGATACAAATTTAAGGAGAATAACTCTCATAAGTATCACAAAGATATTGAGATAAACCATTGAAACTTATTCCAAACAGAAAAATAGGATGAGAACTGAATGTTAAATAGCACTTACATGTCTGATTTACAAACATGCAATTATGTCCCTGCTTTTTTAGGGAGATTTACAATAAACAAAGATACAATCCTTATGAAGATATATTTTGTGGTGTCACAAAACTAACATACTAAAATCAAATATTGGGTCTGTAAGTCTCATTTCATTTTGGAGCTTCTGGGACCAAAATTTGTACCTGGAAGTTGTATTTTAAACAAAAACATGACGTTTAACAGGACGTCATAATCCTGCAATGTATATTTTGGCGGGAAATGTTTTCAAATTGCAATTTTATCATGATTTCTCGGTGTCACATGACGAGACTTACAGACCCTATTGGATTGAGAATCTTAAGTATGTCATATTGTCTTGGTTGAAAAAAACCAGTGTTGTTTGTGTTAGTTTGTTGTTTTATAAGATAATATCATGTAATGTTTTGATTAATGTTTTTGTTTTGTGTTATTGAATTCAGACAATAAAATATTTTTTACATTCATGATTGCAATTGTTTATTTTTATAGCGTAAAAACTGTAGGAGTCACATGTTGCTTTCTGATAATTAAACAAAACTAGAGGCTAAGAGACTGAGCCTGTATCGCTCACCAGACAAAATGCCTTTACGCCATGCATGACCAAAAATGGGGTCTAATGTTTAGCTATGTTCTCCATTAGCACCCATGTTTTAGCTCACCTGGCCAAAGGCCATGTGAGCTTTTGCCATCACTCGGCGTCCGTCGTCCGTCCGTCTTCCGTCCGTCCATTAACTTTTATTCAAATATTTCTCCTCTGAAACTACTAACCAAACTTAGCCTGAATCATCACCATGGTATGCTCTTTCAAGTTTGTGATTTTTATGACCGTAGACCAAACAACATGGCTGCTGTTACTAACCAGAGGCTCCCAGGAGCCTGTATCGCTCACCTGGTTTTCAATTGCCACAATAAAGGTAAAATTGTAAGTTATACAGTTGATCTTCAGTCTCTCAAACTTTCGAAGCTTGAACACCACCAATATCTTGAACAGTATTTAAAGTCTGATCATGTTTTACAATATTTCTTTGTTGGGCATTTTTGACAAAAAATGTTCTTGCTAAGGACCACTTTC
>MJUU01024190.1:90799-103757 GCA_002080025.1 Modiolus philippinarum
GACCTGTCGGATACCTTTTTTGGAAGGGACCATCTAAGGACCATTGTGACTAAGTTTGGTTATAATTGGACTGGTAGTTTCTGAGAAGAAGATCTTTGAAAGTCTTTTCCAAAGGGTCCAATGTTAAAACTATGTTCCCCGCTGGCGGCCATCTTGGATTAGGTACGGACCTGTCAGATACCTTTTTTGGAAGGGACCATCTAAGGACCATTGTGACTAAGTTTGGTTATAATTGGACTAGTAGTTTCTGAGAAGAAGATCTTTGAATGTCTTTTCCATAGGGTCCAATGTTAAAACTATGTTCCCCGCTGGCGGCCATCTTGGATGAGGTACGGACCTGCCGGATACCTTTTTTTAAAGGGGACCACCCAAGGACTATTATGACCAAATTTGGTTCCAATTGGCCCAGTGGTTGCAGAGGAGAAGATCTTTATATGAAAAGTTTACGACAGACGGACGGACAGACGACGGACGGACGGACGGACGACGGACGCCAAGTGATGGCAAAAGCTCACCCTGGCATAGCCAGGTGAGCTAAAAACAAATATTGCTAAAAAGTGCAATATACACCAAAAATGATTGTTTAGTAGACATTATCCATGTGTAACAAATCCTTAATTATTGTTCTAAGCTCCATCAGATCTTTTCACATGTAGAATATCAAGCCACAGCAATTGTAATTAACGAGTCAAAATCAAAATCTAGATTTTAACATTTTGATCTCTGGGACCTTGACTTTTGACCTGACACAGATTTTTGGGGTGAATTTGTACTAAGCTCCATCAGATATATTCACATATAGAAAATCAAACCTCTTTTGTAATTGCAATCAGCGAGCTTGAAGCAAAATCTAGATTTTGACCTTTTGACCTTTTGACCTCTGTGACCAAGACATTTGACCCGACCTTAATTAAATTTACATAATGGCGTTCAGCTTTATATGATCAATATACAGGCAAGAAATGAAGGTCATATTACATCTGGTTGAAAAGATAAATGCATTAAAAAGTTTTTGTTACCGTTTTCAAATTTGCACTCAGTGACCTTGACCTTTCACCTGACCCTGATTTTTTGTGGATTTGTATTAAGCTCTATAAGATCTATTCACCCTCTAGCAATTGCAATTAACAATCTATAACGAAATCTAGATTTTTTATCCTTTGACCTTGACGTCTGACCTGACCTGAGTAAAATTTGCATAATGCTGTTCAACTTCATATGACCAATATACAGGCAAATTATAAAGACCCTTTCACATCTCTTTTCTCTTTCGGTATATGGATTTCCAAATCTTTTGATTTGATCTGCACTCAAGAGACATCAAGTCAAGTCAAGTTAGTAAATTTTATTTAAAAGTTAGATAAGTACAACAATAAAACATAAGCTCTGTAGAGCTTTTAAAAACCGACTACATACGGTAATATGTGTTAAGACACATAAGCACTATAAAACTGCATACATATTTAAAAAGTCTACACTAGAGGCTCTGAGACTGAGCCTGTATCGCTCACCGGACAAAATGCTTCTTATACAATGCATGGCCAAAAATATGTTTATTACCAATGGGGTCTAATATTTAGCTATGTTCTCCATTAGCACCCATGTTTTTTGTCTGATCCTATTGAAATGAATTATTTTTTGCAAAGTTCCCTCTATACATTTATTTGAATTTTCTTGATTTGTTTCAGAGAAGATGATGAAAAGGATGGTCATCTCATTACGGGCTCCAATGTAAAACTATGTTTTGCACTGGATTCCACGTTTTTTGTCCAATCGAAATGAAATGAACATTTTTTTTAAAATACCTTCTATACATCATTCCTGTAAAGTTTAAATTTGCTTCAGTGGGATCAGAGGAGAAGATGAAAATATGTTTTTGCCAAAGGGTCCAATGGTACACTATGTTTCGTGCTGGCGGCATATTTTTATTGGATCAGAAAATTTTCGGCAATCTGTTTGAAGAATCTTCAATACATCATTCCTGTAAAGTGTAGTTCAATTTGCTTAAGTAGCTTCAAAGAAGAGAGCAAATATATGCTTTTCCCATAGGGTCCAATGTTAAACTATGTTAAGCGCTGGTGGCCACGTTTTTTATGGGATCGGAAAAATTTCGGCAATCTACAGAGGATCTTCCATTCATCATTCCTGTTAATTTTTGTTCATTGCGTTAGTAGCTTCAGAAATGATAGAACATAAATGCTTTTCCCATAGGGTCCTAGGTTAAACTATGTTCTGCGCTGGAAGCTATGTTTTTAAGCGGATCGGAAAAATTTCGGCAATCTATACAAAGGACCTCCCAAACATCATTCCTATAAAGTTTTGTGCTGAATTTGCTTGTGTAGCTTCAGAGGAGATAGCAATAATATGCTTTTCCCATAGGGTCCCATGTTACACTATGTTCAGTCCTGGTGGCCATGTTTTTTTAGAAGATCAGAAAAAAATTGGTATTCTTCATAAAGGACCTTCCATTCTTCATTCCTGTAAAGTTTGGTTCAATTTGCTTCAGAAGCTTCAGAGGAGGAGATAGCAAATGCAAATATATGCTTTTTCCCATAGGGTCCAAAAATAAACCTAAGTTCAGCGCTGGCGGCCATGTTTTTGGGTGGATTGGAAAAATTTCAGCACTCTACATAAAGGACCTTCAATACATCATTCCTAGAAAGTTTGGTTAAAATTGGTCCAGTGGTTTGTGAAAAGTTAATGGACGACGACGGACGCCAAGTGATGGCAAAAGCTCACATGGCCTTTTAGGCCATGTGAGCTAATAATATGTTAAGACAAAGTAACAAATACACATACTAAAACATGCACATAAAAATAAGTTGTCGAAATGCGCATATGCAGAATTTAAATTATCAGTAACTTAAATATTTTGTTATTTGTAAAGATATAGTTAATGTTAAAGTTTTTGTAAAAGTTTTTAAATTTACACTCAGTGACCTTGACCTTTGACCTGACCCAAATTTTTTGGGTAGATGTATACTAAACACCATTAGATCTATTCACATAAAGAATATCGAGCCTCTAGCAATTGTAATTAACGAGTAATAGCAAAATCTAGATTTTCACCTCTAGACCTCTGTGACCTTGACCTTTGTGAAATAGCATAATGGTGTTCAGCTTACATGATCTATACGCATACCAAATATGAGGAGCCGATCACATCTGGTTCAAAAGTTATGAGCCAGGTTAAAGTTACGGACAGAGACAGACAGGGCAAAAACAATATGCACCCTATCTAATGATCAGGGGGCATAAGAAGTTACTTGACAACTGCAGGATATACTGGAATACATTTTTCTGACCATCCACAAATTAATCCATCCTATGATTTCCATCACAAAATTGTCTGCTATGTTTGAAGGGACTAGTTTGAAATTTGGTAAGCTGCTTTTTTCTTGTAAGCATTTTTTGTTGCCATATTATCAACTTTTTTGTTTGCTCCGACTTCAAAAATTTGGTTACAGAACTTACAGTGGTATATACCAGTACTTGGCACGACAATGTGTGCAATTTCATGTTTCATTTGCATTTAAAAGAAACATTGACTTTTGAAACAACAGTTTGACGGCATGAAAAGGTTTTTATGTCCCCGGATCTTTAGATCAGGGGCATAATGTTTTTGACCTGTCTGTATGTATGTATGAATGTCTGTCGTTCTGTCTGTCAGCAACTTTAACCTGGCTCATAACTTTTGAACCAGATGGTATGTGTATTGATCATGTAAAGCAGAACACAATTATGCAAATTTCACTAAGGTCATGTCAAAGGTCAAGGTAACAGAGGTCAAAATCTAGATTGTGCTATAGTTCATAAATTACAATTGCTAGAGGCTTCATATTTTATATGTCAATGGATCTAATGGAGCTTAGAACATATCCACACAAAAAACATTTGGGTCATGTCAAAGGTCAAGGTCACTGAGGGCAAATTTGAAAACTTTTACAAAAACTTTAACATTGCCTTTATCTTTTCAACCAGATGGGATAGGACCTTCATATTTTTCCTGTATATTTGTCATTGGAAGCTGAACAGCATTATGGAAATTTCACTTATGTCAGATCAAAGGTCAAGGTCACAGAGGTCAAAATGTCAAAATCGAGATCTTCCTATAGCTAGTTAATTACAATTGTTCGAGACTTCATATTCTGTTTGTGAATAGATCTCATGAAGCTTAGTACAAATTAAGTCATATTCAAATGCAGTGGCAACATATAAAGATACAAATAATCTCCAAGAAGATGTGTATCTGGGGCGACAATTGTTTTTATATCAAAAACAAACTTCTGGTTACAATTGCTAGAGGCTAGAGGCTGTATATTCAATGTTATTTAATCTCAAAGAGCTTCGTACAAATCCAACAAAAAATTAGGGTAAGGTCAAAGGTTAAGGTCACTGGGTGCAAATTGGAAATTTTTAACAAAAACTTTGTCGTTATCCATATCATTTCAACCAAATGTGATAGGACCTTCATATTGTTCCTGTAAATTGATCATATAAAGCTGAACACCATTATGCAAATTTCATTAAGGTCAGATCAAAGGTCAAGGTCACAGAGGTCAAAAGGTCAAAATCTAGATTGCAAAAAGCTTGATATTCTATATATGTGAATAGATCTAATGGAGCTTAGTAAATATGTCTACTAAATTAAACCTTAATTTCTAGTGTTTTTTGCAATTTTTAGCATTAGTTTTGTACTATAGACATGGTTACTATCAAGGGCATAGTGTCACAAACACATCTTGTTTAGACACAGTATTTCATCATTTTTTAGCTCACCATAGCTATATCAAGGGTGAGCTTTAGCAACCACTTGGCATCCATCATTACAATTTCATTCAAAGATATTCTCCTTTGAAACCACTGGGCCTATTGGAAACAATCTTAATCACAATAGTCCTTGGTTGTTTCCCTTCAAAATGTGTGATTTTTGTGTTTTCTACTGTAAGCAAAGATGAAACGGTGATTATCATCTGTCGTCTGTCAGTTTTTAATCTAAAACTCCTTCAGCACTTCAGTCTGATTCCAACCAAACTTTCAGGGCATGATGTTCAGCTGATCTAATTATGCACCTGGAACTTAAAATTTTTATTTTACTTATTATTGAGAGGTTCAGCCAGCCAAAAATAATCCATTTGTTAACCTGATTTGTTAATCCATGACTCCATCAAAACAGCAAGTCAGATTCAACCCCAAATTTCTGGATATGGTGTTCATCTGGTCTAGTTGTGCACCTAATAGTTAAAATTTTGATTTTAAAGATTTAAGAGGTTCAAAGAGCCCACAATAACCCATTTGTTAACCTGGTTCGAATCCACAACTCCATCAAACTGCAAGTCAGATTCAAATCCAAACTTGTAGGATTTCTTGATCCCCTAATCTAGTTGTGCACTTGATTTTTATTTTACAGGTCTAAGAGGTTCACCAAGTGGAATAGCTCATTTTCTAATAGTTTGTTTATCTGCAACTCCTTCAAACCTACGAGTCATATTCCAAACAAATTTCCACCTGATTTGGTTGTGCACCTGATACTTAAAATTTGGATTTTACAGATTTCAGAGCTTCACTGAATCATCATACCTCTTTTATTACTAGTAATTTTGTTTGTTAATCTGGAACTCTTTCAAAACTATATCATATTATAACCAAACTTTCAGGATATGTTGTTCACCTGCTAATCTGGTCATACATCTTGTAGCTGAATTTGTTTATTTTAGAGTTTTCCTCATTTGATAATCAAATTCAAGATTCCAATTAAACATTCAAGATACAAATATTTTATCTTCTATACATGATCAAGTTCTGCTACATATATTTATAATATTCATATACCATGTTAGGTGTTCACAGAGCCAAAAACCGTTCATTTGCAGTGCAGTCCATTTTCTATGTTTGTATCATACCTTATCCAAAAAGACCCTTGGCAGTGAACATAATTTAACAGGACATTGTGAGATATTTATTCAAAGATCTTCTCCTCTGAAATGCTAAAATAATTTCAGTTTAATAGCCCTTGGGTGACCCTCCTCAAAGTTTATACTATTTATGTTCGTTCATCATGTAAGATCTCTGCCAGCCAGGAACATAGTTAACAAGAGCTGTTGCCGAATGGCAGCCAAATATACCCCCCGCTCATTGAACCCTGAATCGATATGGTAAGTGCAAAATTAAGTTGGTGTGGACACAATACAGGTGTGGACACAGTACAAGTGTGGACACAAAACAAGTATGGACACAATGATATAATCTTCAAGAAAGAACTTTTCACAAGGGTTCCAATGAAAACACTCTGTCTAAATCAGACAAACATAAAATTCACCTTTTTCAGCCTATTTGATATTTTTACACATCTACATATAGTGTTCTTCCTTTGTCTAAAGTTTCATCAAAATCCTTCAAGTGGATTAAGAGGAGTTGTGCATACGAGGTAACCCATACATAGGGAATCAATGAAAACTCAAAGTCGAATTATCTCCCCTTCCTGGTTTCTGACAATAATTATATTACTTCATGCACATTTCAATATAGTGTTCTCACTTTGTGTAAAGTTTTATTAAATTCCTTCAAGTGGTTTAAGAGGAGTTGCGCTTACGAGGTAACCCATACATGGGGAATCAACGAAAAGTCAAAGTCCAATTATCTCCCCTTCCTGGTTTCAGACAATAATTATATTCCTTCATGCACATCTCCATATAGTGTACTTCCTTTGTGTAAAGTTTCATCAAAATCCTTCCAGTCGTTTAAGAGGAGTTGCGCTTACAAGGTAACCCTAAATAGACAATCAATGAAAAGTCAAAGTCAAATTATCTCCCCTTCCTGGTTTCGGACAATAATTATATTCCTTCATGCATATCTCCATATAGTGTCCTTCCTTTGTGTAAAGTTTCATCAAAATCCTTCCAGTGGTTTAAGAGGAGTTGCGCTTACGAGGTAACCCATACATAGGGAATCTAAGAAAATTAAAAGTCAAATTATCTCCCATTCCTGGTTTCGGACAATAATTATATTCCTTCATGCACATCTCCATATAGTGTCCTTCTTTTGTGTAAAGTTTCGTCAAAATCCTTCAAGTGGTTTAAGAGGAGTTGCTCTTACGAGGTAACCCATAAATAGGGAATCAACGAAAAATCAAAGTCAATTATCTCCCCTTCCTGGTTTCGGACAATAATTATATTCCTTCATGCACATCTCCATATAGTGTCCTTCCTTTGTGTAAAGTTTCATCAAAATCCTTCAAGTGGTTTAAGAGGAGTTGCACTTACGAGAAGTGTGGACAGACGGACAGACAGACAGACGGACAGACAGACAGACAGGGTGATTCCTATATACCCCCCAAACTTTGTTTGCAGGGGGTATAAAAATAGGACCCCATTTTGAATGCATTCCAAGATCTGCCCATCTGCAATTGCACTAAGAATATAAATTTTATCTTTGTAGTCCCTGTGGGTGATCCTCATGAAAGTTTTTTTTTTTTTAATGTTCGTACAGCATCCAAGAAAGCAGCCAGCACAGAACAAAGGTTTAGGGAACGCATTCAAAGATCTCCTCTGAAACCAATTTAAAAATTTAATTAAATCCTGAGGTTTTTATTTTCAATGTTTGTAATCTCTTCAAAGGGTGATAACCAGCCATCCAGCTGAGAACATAGTTTAAGGATGTAGTAAGGTGAGGTTTTTGAAATTCCTAAATGTCATTTGGATTTCTTGCATTTTAACCTTTATTACTATGTAATATATTTTGCCCCATTACAACCAATTTTCTAGTCATCAAAGTCTTCAGTAGGCCATTTAAAGTCAGTAAGAAAAATTTCATTAGATTGTAGATTTTCCTTCCTTTTGAAAGAAATCACTAATATTTCCATGTTATACTAAGGTGAAAGTCCAAAAGAGCTTTTCCTGCCAATTTTTAAAATGTGAAATATCTTGAAAACAAGGTCCATGACCTATCAATAATTTCAGTTGATTTTATTCCTTTACCAGTGCTCTTTCAACTTGCGGTATAAATTTAAAATCATAGATTTATTTAATTTCCCCTTACTACATCCTTAACAGAAGACCATATGGGATAAATGCATTCAGAAGTATTCTGGAGTCACAACATCAAATTGCAACCTAACTAAATCACAATAGTATATATGTGTGGTCAATTTTAAAAGAAAACATGTTGATATATATATAATGTCCATTCCAGAGCCTCTTGTTATATTTACTATGAATAGAAAAAAGAAGGTAAACGGGGAATGTGTCTAAGAGACAATAGTCTGATGGTATTACAGCAAGTTCCTGATAAATCCCTCGAGTTTCAACATGTTTTTTTTGTGATATGGTGAATTATCATAAATTATTATCTAGAGAAGGAAACCATATAAGAATAAAGGGTCATAGTGAACTATTCTCATCACTTGGTGTCAGTTGTCTGTAGTCTATTTGTCTGTCACCCCATGTTACTTTTTCACAATTTGATCATACTTACCATAACTACTGGAACTATTTAACCAAACTTTACAGGTACGAAGTATGGCAGGTACTAAACCCATTTAGATTAGAGCAAATATATGGCTGTCAATGCTGAACATAGTTTTATTACATTAACATGCTGGGACACATTTCAATTGGGCGGATTTTCAAATTTCCACTATTTTCAATTGGGCGCTTTTGAGTTTTGCAATTGGGTGGACAAGTTTTACAGGTAAAACAATTGATTGATTGATTGAATGATGTTTTACGCCAACTTCAGCAATATTTCAGCTATATTGTGGCGAGAACTGTTAAGTAAGTAGAAAAATTATAATAAATATAAAAGATCAATATAAAACCCTTGAAGCTTTATACAAGTAAAACTAGAGTATAAAATATAAAAACATAAAAAACATTATAGAAGAAATGACAGTTTAACTGTAACAATATTACAACTATAAATTAAATCCATTTAAATCTTACTAAATAAATTGATTGCTTTTAAAAATTGAACGATTTTGTCGCCAGCGACGTTTGTAAAAAGGTCTTTAAGACAATCAGCAGAATAAAAATCACGCCTGATATCGGCATAAAACAATTGATATAAAGTAAATTAAAAAGGGAAAGAATTATCAACAAAATAGTTTATCTTTGGGTTACTGTTGGAGAGTTTCTTCTATTTTATGTACACTTTCTACTAATTACTTATTTTCAAAAAAAGATAAATTATGACTATAGAAAAGAAAACATGAGTTCATGAAAAAATGTTTACTTCGCATTACTTTTGTAAGGTGTAGTAAAAATACGCAATATAGTTGTTTCTAAGAATTTTTGTCTTAAAATGCCCTCTACATTTGATAGCAATTTCGAAGAGAAAAAAATCAGTCAAACAAAAAGCAATAAAGGGCTACGCCGAGCGCAGCATGATACGACCGCAGCATGTTGACCACTGAAATTTAAACAAGTGTAATTGAAGGTTAGTGTGGACATACTTAAGAGCTTGACACAATAGTTGCATGGACTCAATAAGGGGATTGACCCAGTAATTAGTAATTAATTCACATAATCTGCAAGTTTGCAGTTTTGGCCCCTTCGACCCCTTATGGCTCGAAAACAGTAAGAGCTACAACAAATCCATTGGCATACTACTGAAATTTTAAGCTTATATCAAGAAGAATCAAAAGAAAAAAATCCCATCAAAATCTGATGAAAAATAAAAATTTTTGGTAATCTGCAAATTAGCAATTTGCCCCCTTTGGCCCCTTATACCTAGGTAAGCAAACAAGTTACCAGAAATCTAATAGCAGAGCGCTGTGTTAATTTTTCATAAGCAATCCATTGGAAAAAACTGCATCAAAATCGGACAAAAAATTAAATTTTTTTTTGGATTCGCCCCTTTTGGGCCCCATTTATCTCCGGAACAGTACATCCTACATGACATACTTTGGCATACTGCTGATTGGAATTTCCTCAGGAGCACAATGAAAGAAACCCCATCAAAATCCGATTAATAATAAAGATTCTACAGACAAATATGTGAAAACACCCAATTTAACCCTTTTTGGCCCCTTTTTTAAAAATGGGTGGGATCACAATGACCAAAACTACTGCAAGCCTTCCTTTTTGTACCAAAGAACATTATTTTAAATTTCATAAGGATTGATGTACTGGAACAAAAGTTATTGACCAAAACCAAAAGTGTCTACAGATAACGACAACGACGACACGAGGACAGCACCATACCAATATACGACCGCACAAATTTTTGCGGTCGTATAAAAATCAAATTACAAAAAATATAAAGGGCTATGCCGAGCGCAGCATGATACGACCGCAGCATGTCGAACACTGAAATTTAAACAAGTGTAAACTAAAATGAATGAGGACACAGTAATTAGCTGGCACAATAAGGACCTTGACACATTAACTGGACACAAACTAGTGAAAATAAAAATTAACCCTTTTAATCCCTTATTACTAGGATATTGTAAGAGCTAAGAAATTCTGTTGATTACCATCAAGAGAAATCCAAAGAAAAAACAGGTTGAAATCCAATGAAAAACTAGAGCATGTCGAAACTGGCATTGTCGGAAGGGCCCCGCAATTTTGATCCTGAAACTCTGGGCAAAGGTAAAAATCAGATGAGTGTGGATTCAAATTCTGTTTGACACACTAATGTGTTGATAACAGTAATTTGCTGGATACAGTGATTTCTTGAAGTTTTACCAAACTATATCATTTCTTAGCTTCAGACTAAATATCAAGTCATTTAAAGTTCAAAATCAAAGTATCAGCAAAACAGAAAGTAATTTAGTGACAAACCTATAAGTCACTCACACAATACAAATCATCATTTCCAAGCTTCAGACCAAATTTCAAACCATTCCCTATTGTAAAAGCCAAGAAATCTTTGACAAAAATTTTGATCATAGTAAAAAATCAAAGTATTGGCAAACAGGAAGTGGACGCCCGATAATGTTGAAAATTGTTTACACAATACAACTCATTATTAAAAAGCTTCAGACCAAATTTCAAATCATTCCCTATTGTAGAAGCCAAGAAATATGTGACAAAAAATTTTTTCATAGAAAAAAATCAAAGTATCGGCAAACAGGAAGTGGATACCCGACAAACTTAAAAATTGCTTACACAATACAAGTCATCATTTCCAAGCTCCGGGTCAAATTTCAAATCATTCCCTATAGTATAAGCTAAGAAATCTGTGACGAAAAATTTGTTAAAAGTAAAAAAATCAAAGTATCGGCAAACAGGAAGTAGAAGTCCTACAAACTTGAAAATCGCTTACACGATACACCTCATCATTTTCAAGCTTCAGAGCAAATTTCAAATCATTCCCACTTATACAAGCCAAGAAATCTTTGACAAAAATTTCGTTCAGAGAAAAAAAATTAAAGTATCGGCAAACAGGAAGTGGATACCTGACAAACTTGAAAAATGCTTACACGATACAAGTCATCATTTCCAAGCTTCAGACCAAATTTCAAATCATTCCCACTTATACAAGCCAAGAAATCTTTGACGAAAAAAATTGTTGACAGACAGACGGACAAACAAAGTGAAAACTATAGGGCACCCGCATCTCAATGCGGGGCCCTGATAAAGATTTCACATATTCTGAAATATTGCAATTTGGCCCCTTTGACCCATTATAGCTTGGAAACCGAAGAGCAACACAAAATATACTGCCATATTACTGAAAGCTTACAATGAGAACAATCAAAAGATAATGAAAAATAAAGATTTCACCTATTTCTAATAATTGCAATTTTTGCCCCCTTTGACCCCTTATAGCTCTGAAACGGTAAGAAGTACGCCAAATCAGTTGCAACATCTCTGAAAGCTTACAATGAGAGGAATCCAAAGAAAAAAATCCCATCAAAATCTAATGAAAAATAAAGATTTCAAATATTTCTAATAATTGCAATTTTGGCCCATTTGATAGCTCGGAAACAGTAAGAGCTATGTCAAATCCGCTGACATACTTCTGAAAGCCTACAATGAGAGGAATCCAAAGAAAAAATTCCCATCAAAATCTGATGAAAAAAATAAACATTTCACATATTTCTCATAATTGCAATTTTGGCCCCTTTGACCCCTTATAGCTCAGAAACGGTAAGAGTTACACTAAATCTGTTGACATAACTCTGAAAACTTGCAATAAGAGGAATCCAAAGAAAAAAATCCCATCAAAATCTGATGTAAAATAAAGATTTTACATATTTCTAAAAATTGCAATTTTGGCCCCTTTGACCCCTAATAGCTCAGAAATGGTAAGAGCTATGCCAAATCCATTGACATACTACTAAAAGCCTACAATGAGAGGAATCTAAAGAAAAAAATGGGTCAAAGAATAAAATGGCCGGGTTGCGTTTTGGTGCTTCTAGCTATAAAGTGTTGTTTTTTAGGTTCCCTAATGGGTCTGTGAAAACCTCGAAAAAAATTTCAAAATAATTCCAAAAAGGGAGGTGCACATCTACAATATATATAGAAACATTTTATGGGGTTTCAAAAAATGTAGGTTGAAAACTGTAGGAGGAGTTGATTTCACAAAATAGGTACCCTTTGTTGAAAATATCGATAAAAAATGACTAAGTCAAAGTCCGTAAAAACAGGAAAAAATTTTCAAAATAATTCCAAAAAGGGAGGTGCACATCTACAATATATATAGAAACATTTTGTGAAGTTTCAAAATTGTAGGTTGAAAACTGTAGGAGGAGTTGATTTCACAAAATAGGTACCCTTTGTTGAAAATATAGATAAAAAATGACTAAGTTCCAAAGTCCGTAAAAACAGGAAAAAATTTTCAAAATTATTCCAAAAAGGGAGGTGCACATCTACAATATATATAGAAACATTTTTTGAAGTTTCAAAAATGTAAGTTGAAACTGTAGGAGGAGTTGATTTCACAAAATAGGTACCCTTTATTGAAAGTGTCGATAAAAAATGACGAAGTTCCAAAGTCCGTAAAAACCTCGAAAAAA
>MJUU01024191.1:0-13878 GCA_002080025.1 Modiolus philippinarum
GTTTACTTTAGGGGACCCTGTCCTAGATAGGCTAACCATATCTCTAACCTAACCCTAACCACAGGACGCTAACTCTAGCCCTATTCATAACTTTAACCCTAACCCATAACCTTAACCCTAACTAAATCTTCTTGTAATAAATGTAAATACAAAAAAATCACCACCCTAAAATAGTGGGTCCCCTAAAGTAAATGAAGGCCAATATTTCTTTGGAAAATTATAGAAAATATATAAAAAGTACATTAATGTAGAAAGACAAATTATGTATTTATATTATATATTGTAGGTGAAAATATAGTTGCAATTTTTAAAATTTGATCCTGATCTCGTGTTTATTTACCCTTTATATGATCACTCTGATCTCACAAGGATGATCCTGAAATTGCATGTTATTAAGTTAACTTGTGATTTTCGGTCTCAATTGTTTCAGCTAGAGTTTATTTCCTTTGATGGTAATTTTCAAAACAATCATACTGACAAAAAGGAAGAAAAATAGATTTTTTATTTAGATTGTATGAGTTTTTTCTTTTATTCATGGAAATGTTCTGCGCTGAAAAGAAATAAGTTGTCAAATAGCCAACTCCTAAAAACTAAATTTGACAGTAACTTCGATATCTATTTATAATAACCCCGATCCCAATCGGGGATTGAGTATACTGATTCGATACGGTTTTTGGTTGGTGTATTGTTGTGTATATGTGGTTGGGTTGGGAGGGCGTATGGATTTGTCCGGAACCGGCGTTTTGCATTTGTGCCAATTTTTTCTTTCATTTGCGCCGATTATTTCTTTCATTTTGCCGATGTTTTTGACTACCCGTCAAAATAGTTCAATATTTCATCTGTTCAATCTCCACTAAAATAAAAATGATGATGAAAGCTCTTTTTAGATTAAAAATAAAGTGCACAGGTTGATAAAAATGGAACGAAAAAATATAAATCCGACTATTCTTGATAATTTCATATTTCTTCCACCAGAACATGATCATTGTTGTAATTCTGTCTTTGTGTGTCTTTCCCTTCTTGAACTTATTATGAGTTAGGAGTGTTTGCTCTCTGTTGAGGGTCTCATGGTGACTTCAAGATGAAGAACAAGAATGAAAGCATTGTTCTCTTGCTTTATCTTACCATGTTTTTTTGGGGGATTTTTTCCCATGTATATATACTCCATATCCTTTTATTTGTTCTGTTGATGAGGTACAATACCATGCTCAGTTTACTGCTTATTGCCAGATTAAAGCAATATTGTGGGAGTACTTTTATTCGTGGACATCAATTTTCGTGGTTTTCATTAATATCACTATTTCGTGGGTACTTAAATTCATGGTTTTGAATTCTGTGTATTAAAGCTCTATGGAAAAATTGCATTTCGTTTGGAACTTAATTTCATGGTTTTAGCGAACCACGAAATCCACGAACATTGGAACCCCACTAATAATAGTACTTTCACATTATCTTCAAGATATTGTTGAAGTGTTTTATAATGATTTTTTTTTAATTTTCTAATTTTAAACACAGCTTTTAAGCTTGAACTTCAAACTTCTATCTGGAAATTTTCAACTTTTGCCATTTCAAAAAAAAAAAAAAAAATATGTAAGCAAAATACCGTTCATTAAACGTGGCATAAATGAACTCTCGTTATTTTAACACTAGTTAATTCTACATTTTACTTATATACCTTCCATTATCGTATAGTACATGTAGTTGCTGATTTGTGTCATCAAAAATATCGGCAGAATGAGAAAATGAAATCTGCACAAATGAAAAACTGGAAATCTTTAAAATCTCCGCAAATGTCATACGCCCTCCATATCAAATTTTCGTAGCATTACTCTCGGAAATTGTTAAAATTACAAGTCTGAAATTTTGTTCAAAGCATTATACGATTATGCCATATCATTTTAAACGTTACCCATCCAGTCTGAATGTTACTTCCAATTTACTGACTTGGTCATGTTTTTAGACATATAGCATTGAAGAGTAATTTTTTGGGAATGGTTAACGGCACTAACCTGAAAATTTGTCACAAACTTTCATACTGTGTGATGGAATGTTTGACCTGACGGGATATCACTTTCTGCTTATCGACTTCGTGAATTGTTTACATCTGAAGCATAAGAGAGTAATTTTTCGTCAAAGCTTCCTTTGCAGTGGTAAATGAACAAATTTAAAATCTTGCTACAAACTTTTGCTGGTCATGGAGTGCGTTGTCAGATATGCCAAGATACTACTTCCTGTTTTCTGACTTTGCCAACTTATGATTTTTGTAGCATTATTGAGAAAAGTAAATTACTAATTTTGGCATACCCATGTTGATAAAAGGTTATCAGCCTGGATATGATGAAAACTCTTAATTGGAAGGATGCAATAAACCGATTGAGACATGAACTTGTCCATATCAGCCCGGTTATTATCCCTCTGCCCATATCAGCTCGGTTATCATCCCTCGGCCCATATCAGCTCTGTTATCATCCAGCGATCCATATCAGCCCGGTCTACATTCGTTGACCAATATCAGTTCGGGTATCATTGCTCGACCATATAAGCCCTAGGCTGAATACTCGTTCTGATATGGAAGTCATGGGATGATAACCGTGCTGACAAGGAAAGCGCAATGTATTAATCTCTATTTGATTATAGGATATTTAAATTTTATTCAGAATATATCATCTTGAATAAAATAAGCTTAAAAATTTAATCAAAATTCGTATCTTATACGAAATCCCAATTTCTCTTCGTCGCGTCAACAGTCCAGTTTACTGAATAGATGCGACAATCAGTGTACATTATTGTTAGCTCACCTGGCCAAAGGCCATGTGAGCTTTTGCCATCACTCGGCGTCCGTCGTTCGTCAGTCCGTCCGTCCATTAATTTTTACTAGTATTCAAAGACCTTCTCCTCTGACATTACTAGGCCAATATTAACCAAACTTAGCCCGAATCATCACCAGGGCATGCACATTCAAATTTGTGATTTTTATGTCCGTAGACCAAACAACATAGCCGCTGTTACTGAAAAAAGAATAAAGGGGTAAATTGCTGTTTTTGTTTGCAAATTACTCGAAAACCATTACAGATATCAAACATTTGACACGTAGTAAAAATGATCAGCATGATAAGATCTACCCGCCATGCAATTTTGGAGAATATCCGATAACGCGTCTTGGAGTTACTGCCCATTTTCCGTAAAATTTTCATTTTTTTGTTACTTTTAGTCTTATATATTGTAAATGATTAAAGATAGAAGTGAAGTTTTTATACAAAAATGTTCAGCATAGTAAGATCTACATGTCCTGCAATTTTGAAGAAAATCTGAGTACCCACATAGGAGTTATTGGCCCTTTTTCTTTCAATTTTCACGATTTTTTAACGTTTTTACTTTTATTTCAAAAACTGGTTGAGATAGAGTTTAATGTGAATTTCAAAAGCATGATCAGCATGATAAGATCTACCCGCCATGCAATTTTGGAGAATATCCGATAACGCGTCTTGGAATTACTGCCCATTTTCCGTAAAATTTTCATTTTTTTGTTACTTTTAGTCTTATAAATTGAAAATGATTAAAGATAGAAGTAAAGTTTTATATACAAAAATGTTCAGCAAAGTAAGATCTACATGTCCTGCAATTTTGAAGAAAATCTGATGACCCAAATAGGAGTTATTGGCCCTTTTTCTTTAAATTTTCACGATTTTTAACGTTTTTACTTTTATTTCAAAAACTGGTTGAGATAGAGTTTAATGTGAATTTCAAAAGTGTTGAAATTTCTAAATATGTCCAGCATGTTCACATCTTATCCAAGATGGCTGCCACTAGGGAACATACTTCATAGGACCCTATGGGAAATCTTCTCCCCTGAAACCACTGAGGCAATGGGAACCAAATTTTGTCAAAATAGTCCTCAGGTGGTCCCCTTTAAAGTTTGTGATTTTTGTGGTTATACCTCATTCAAGATGGCTGCCAACGGGGAACATAGTTTAACATAGGGACCCTATGGGAAATGCATTCAAAGATCAGCTCTTCTGAAACTAGCCAACGAATTGGAACCAAATCTGGTCACATCAGTTCTTGGATGGTCCCCTTTAAAGTTTGTGATTTTTATGTTCACACCTCATCCAAGATGTCCCCCCCCCCCNTAGCAACCAAAGGCAAAAAGTTTCGTAATGTTGTAAAGAGGAAATGAATGACATTGCAAACCGGAAGTGACTTTCCTGTCCTTAGCAACAAGCTAATTTTTCGAAAAAGTTCTTAGCAACCGTTGAGCAAAAGACTAAAAAAGATCAGAACTTTTCTTTACAACACATTTTGAACTGAAATAGACAACAAAATCAAACTCAAACATGTGATCATGGTGAAAACTGGTGAAAGACCTTGCAATTGTTATCTGAACAATTGACCTTTTAATTGGATACAGTTGTCCTTGGCTGGTCCCCTTTAAGGTTTGTGACTATTATGTTCGTACCCCATCCAAGATGGTCGCAAGCACGGTACATAGTTTAACATAGGACCCTATGGGAAATGTATTCAAAGACCTTCTTCTCTGAAACTACTGAACCAATTGGAACCAAACTTAATCACACTAGTCTTGAGGTGGTTCCCTTGAAAGTTTGTGATTTTTATGTTCATATCTCATTCAAGATGGTCGTCAGCAGCGAACATAGTTTGAAATAGGGATTGTACGGGAAATGCATACAAATGTTTTCTTCCCTGGACCTGCTAAGCCAATGGGGACCACTTGGTTACAATTGTCTTTGGGTGGTCACTTTCAAAGTTTGTGATTTTTATGTTTGTACCTCATTCAAGATTTAAGCTGTAACATCTGGTGAACTGATTTATAGTATGAATGGGTGGTCTTTTGGTGACAAAGCGATACAGGCTCATGTGAGCCTCTAGTTTATGATAATTTTGTATTATTTATCATTTTGTCTCTTGTTTAAGTTGGGCAAGTTTGAAATAAGCCATTTGCGTCCACAATAAATTATTTTGTCTGATTTTAAGAAAGCAGTCATAGAATAATTGACTAGTACAAATACAATAAAACTCTAATTTGATACGTATACTGCTAAAATATTACCAAGTTTTGTTTTTAACATTAAGCTTATTAACATTTTGACCCGGTAATTCATTACGATCACCTATTCTTCTTTTGTTAATTTTTAGTATCCCATTATAATGATTTCTCACTATCTATAACGGTCTAGTTTAATTATAACGACACAGCTTAGTCGCTATACAACAAAAATAAAATTGCATCTGAATTATGGCATTGACTAGTCTCTGCAAACAAAGGAAGTTATTCTTTTTTTAAGCCGATTTTATTCGATTTTTGTTTTTGTCGATTAAACAATAATTTTTTGTTGTATAAAGGTAATACAACACCGATCAGATGGTTCTGTAGACTTTAGACGATCTTGGAGAGAATACAGAAATGGATTTGGTTCAGCAAAAGGCGAATATTGGCTTGGTAAGAATATTTTGTTTTTGTTTTACACTTTCGCCTGATAACGTCGGAATATAAGGGATTCTTTTTGTCCGTTTGTTTGTCAGTCTGTCTATCTGTGAGTTCCATATTAGTTTCTGGGTGATCACTTAGTTTCAATATTCTGTTAACACGTTGCCAACTATGAAATACAGCTAAAGTAAATTTTTATCTTGACTGGTATCTTGTTCCATAGCAAATGACAAAATGAATCTTTTAGTTACAATTTTTGTAAACATGTTACAGAATGTAGTACACAATGCAGATCCTATTGTCCAGTTTGGGGGAACATTTTACATAAGACTATCGTAATTGCGATAGGCATAAATTGTGCGCTTCTTCTCCCGATATGTTTCTCATTCAGATGAGGCTGAATTCATCGAAGGACTTCTTTAAAATTAACATAAAAAATAACACAATCCTTTATTTCAGCTTGGTTTTATAGATGATATTTTGTTACTAAACAACCCTTGCTCAAACTAATGATATCTTTATTTTTGTGTAGTGTTCGTGTTTATTTATGTTTGGTTGCTTTGACTTGTATGAATTGCCGTGTATTTTTTGATTTTCAGATTTTATATTTTCCCCTTTGTCATTTTTTTGCGTCATTTTTTGCTTAAGTATTTGTTTGCCGATGAATTTGGTGTTTTTTTCATCTTATCTCTCCCAACGAGCTCAAAATTAAGAATACAACAGAAAATTCTTCATCGGCCTCCCTCATTGGCCTTCATTTTGAAATTTACAACAAAGGTACATTACAAACTTGGCTGTATGATAAATGCAATGACTTCATTTTCTATACTTGTCAACTTCCCTTTTCGTTGTAGCAACATTAAAACAGTACCAGCACCCGGAATTTTAATTTCCCAACTCATTCGCTATTAAAGGGCCTGTGGTCGATACAGTGACTACCTTACTTTACATTTAGATCATATTGGGTATTTGTTCTCTATCAGTTTTTAACACATTCGATCTCATGGTCTTCCAAATGTTTAGATTTTATCTGCACTGAAGAGACATAAGTTGTCGAAATGTGGATATGCAGAAAATAAATTCACAGTAACTTCGGTATTTAGTTATTTGATAGAGTTCGGCTGCTCACATACAGGGTACTAAACAAGAGTATCTCATCCATAACTTGAAATCATTACATAAGAAGTTTTACGATCTTGTGGATCAATGTAGGATGACAACAGATCTTAAAAGCTGAAGTTGTTTTTCCTGTACTGAATTGAATTTAGTATCAGAGTTGACATGTTGAAAACGGCGGGTGTCTTTTAAGAAGCAATAAATGGTTACTCTAACGTTGTCCATGGACTATTCGTTCTTTTGACTGACGGTTAGGTTCTCCCTTACATTACTCAACCGCGGTTTTTTGGGGGGTCCATGTTGTTCATCTGTCTTCATTTTTCCTTTCTTTGTCGTCCTCATGTGATGTCTTTGTTTTTTGGTGTTTCCGTAGTGCCATTGTCCTTCGATAATTCGTTTTCATACGCATAGTTCGGTTCTCACTTACTTCATCACCATCCGCTTCCTGTCCTTGAAATGCGCAAGATCTGCAAAGTTTATGTTTTTTTGCTAAGGAGTCGTCAAATTTAATATTTAGTGACTAGTCAAGTATGAAATATGAAAACTATGTAGTATGTTGTTCACAGGACATATCACTTCATACTTCTCTTAGATACTGTGGAAGTACTTTTATTCGTAGACATCAATTTTCGTGGTTTCCATAAATACCCATATTTCGTGGGTACTTAAATTCGCGGTTTCAAACTCTCTGCATTTAAACTCTAGGGTAAAATGCATTTTGTGAACTTTACTTTGTGGTTTTAGCGAACGACGAAATCCATGAAAATTGGAACCCCACGAACAAAATGCTTTCACAGTTATAAGATAAATAAGGTAATAATAAATACGCATATTAAAAAAAAACTTTTTACTGCGCAATTTAGAAATTTAAGCATCTGTTATATTCATATTGTGTATGCTCCTTTATTTCACTCTCTACGCTAGTGAAATATCTTAATTTACCTTGGCAAATTAGCAAAAACAAATTTCTTGCCATCACAGTTGACATAATTGTGTCAACTTAATTGCTTGAATTATCAAGAAATATACCTGTGTATATGTCATATTGATCCAAACAAAAATATTAAAATAACAAAATACCGAAGTTAAACCATGTTTCATTGCAGTTACCACAATATCATTTTTGCAACTGAAGACGGTTACAATAAGGAGCAAATTGTTTATGTATAGTAAAACTCGAATATAACCAACATGCATCGAATTTACGCATAGTGCAAATATTATTGAAATTTTCAACAAAAAGCCATTAATATTCATTCATTCAAAATGAATTTAAGAATGATGGGTCGAAGCACTCTTTGATCCATCTTTCTAAAGTACGATTTGTCACATTCTTTTCTTTTTCAAGATAGTGGTCATGAGTTAGTAGCCTACCTGCGTTGGTTTTCATTCGTATATTTATTATATTATAGTGAAAGGAGAGGTTTGGGTACCCCTTACCGGTTTAACACAACCGCTGGCTTTTGCTAGTGCCGGCACCTGCGTTGCTTTTTATTCGTATATTTATTATACTATAATAAAAGGAGAGGTTTTGGTACCACTAACCGGTTTATCTTTTATTTGTGTTTCCTAGTGTAGTTCGCTTGTGGATTGTGACATGTGATTTTAGTTTTCGGCAGGTGTAGGTGTTTACTGTGAACCTTTGTTTGTAATTCATTCATTCAATATTTATTCATAATAACAAAGTCGATGTTAGCGAATTTCCTGTTATAGCAAAATCTTTACTGGTCTCAATGAATGGTAAATTGTAAACTATGCGTATCAAATGGTCCAAAAAAGCAATTTTTAATTTTTCAATTAGGAAAAATCTAATCAATTAAATCGGGCAGATAAGTTTTTGTCATTTGGGTGGGGGTTGGGGGGTTAGGGGTTCAAATATGGCTGCTTGGTTTCCCAAAATAAACCCATTTTTGGAAAACAAAATATGAAATTATTCAATTTGCTGTGAATAAAACCAGCCTTAATGAAATCATCGAAATTGACATATACAGAATACTCTTGCCACAATTGGAATAAAATACGGATAGAATTCGGATGAAGAAGATTTTTACTGGACAGGTAAAACAACCATTCAGGATTTTTGAATGAAATACAAATCATAATGCCCTGCCCAATATTTTGTCCACATATTTATCAATTCGTAAAATAGATCAATTTGTATGGTCTTCATTTATAGATTACTTGCTTTGTTCGTCTTTTAAAACGAATTCGTTGTAAAATATAACGAAGTTACCAATAACAATACAAAGAAACTCGTTTCTAACGAATTTAGTTCACCAGTCCCTAGAAATTATTTAAAAGAATATTTTACGAAAAGTTATGGAGTAAATGAACATGAGACCATAAAGAAGTTTTCAGTAGTTTTCCAGGATATATGTATGTCCATAGTTAGTAAATATAAATTTCAATCATCATTGACTCAATATTCGAGAGTGCAGCGGCCAAACGATGCTTGAATTTAAGGGCTAGGCTGGCTAAGAATTAAAAATATAATTAACAATATTGCCTCCAAACCATAAGGCCTTGTTGTATATCGGACTGGCAATTGTTAGAGACAGAAACTAAAAAGTGCAGTCGTTGAATGTGAGATTAAAGATAAATTTACACATAATTGGAATAAATATTTCGAAAAATGATTCGATGTACATATAATTAAGTGCAAAAATTTACAACAATGAAATAAATGACAAAATACCGATTCGATATTAATATCTAATTTTTCTTAGTCATTTGATCATATTCTAAAAGAAATAAAATAGAGATTTCTTGCATTGACTTTTGAGGAGGTGGATTTGCTATTTGATATAAACATGATAAATGATCAATGCAGAATATTTTTTGCATGTAAAACGACAAATGTAATTAAAAAGTACTTCAAAAGTAATCGGCATTTCAGCCTTCTGTGGCTGCAATTAATAACATTACCATTACATGTAATAAAATTCTTTATTACACATTACTTGGCACTGCATAGAAAATGTAATGCATTAAATTAATTACCATTACATTTTCAATTGCCCAAACCCTGATTCCGAAGACATAAATGTCGACCAAGATGGCCCAGAGGAACGCCAAAGTGTTTTTATGACTAATTACTGAAGTTGCTGTGAAGATTTAGCTTCGGCAGATGCATGACTATTTCAACATCTTATTTCAGTACATATTAAATCATATCATTTGGAAGACTATACTTCGGAAGATGTATAAGCTAACAGAAAACAAAGAACCAGCATGATATACATTGAAAGATATAATCGGCTAAGAGCAGAGCTTTGGACGGGGAAGATACTTTTAAAAGTTTAGATGTTGCAAGTTTCTGAATAAAATCTGTTTTCGGACAAGCACCGAATAACTGACTACTGAATTTGTGAATATCCTCGAGGACTAGCAGATAAACAGCATAGTTATTGGCCGATTTGTGATGAATAATTAATTACCGATGTGGACGTTTCTACTTTTTGACATCTTAGGTCACTTCTGTGAAGATGAAATCAAATCACTTTGAAGACCGGAAACCGAGCATTGTACAACAGCTGATAGGATAAAAATTAACCAAGGGGAACGAGTTCAAATTCTGAAGAACCCGATATAAATTTACACCTTTAATTAAAAAAATGGATTTAGATCCATGAAATATGTTTATTAGTTATAGGCTTTGAACTAGGTCAGTACATAATTGGTTGCTATGTAGATAATTTTGACCGAAGACAATGAGAAAACATTGTCTAAACTTAACTGGGTTTTGTTATGTAGGGATATATAGATTAAAGCTGGAATATTTTTGTACCAGAACACACTTAAGGTAGATGGGTACTCCAATTTTTTCCATAGATTTTTTTTTATTTTAACATTTTAACATGAAAGTTTCCTTATTATATAAGCATTGGAATAAAAAATAAAAAAAGGGGGTCACCGTGCTTGTTTTTACAATAACTGATATCAAAATAATCAAACATTTCTCATGAATATATAGGGAAAAACAGGTATATTGTTGACTTCTTTAAACTTTTCCATAGATTTCTTTTTACTTTATTCACGTGTTAGCCCCTTGAACATACTTTCAAAAAATATAAAGAAAAATGGGGGTCACCGACTATGTTTTCCATATAATTTGTAAAATGTGAATCTATGTAAAATATTTTTATCAAATTATCTCCCTTTTTCAAAACTCCTCTTCCAATTTATTTAATTATCAAGTTACCATACCTCGTCTAATTAGATAAAGACATGTGAAATCAAGTCGATCTGGGTCCTTTGCATTTTATATTAATGGATATATATTGATTGATTCATTACAAATAAAAATATTTGCATATTTGAAAAGCAGATAATACCATAACAGCATAAATAACAAATTCAAAATGGCGGAAGACTACCGATCTACCTTAAAATTGTAACAGAGAACAAATTACCGAACTTACTGTTAATTTAGATTCTGAATATGCGCATTTTGACAACTTATGTCTCTTCAGTGCAGATAAATTCAAAATATTTGGAAGTCTGTTAACCGAACAGAGCTATGCATGAGGGAGATAGTTATTAGTTTGAAACACAATCTTGTAAAATTTTGATATTGCAAGTTTAAAAAAAATCGGTTTAGGGTCAGCATCGAAGTACTGACTGATGGGTTGCTGAGTACCCTCGGGGACTAATAGTCCACCGGCAGAGGCATCGGCCTAGTGGTAACAAGGAACAAAATGCCGAAGTTACTGTTAATTTGGATTCTGCATATGAGCATTTCGACAACAGAGTGATACTTATAGGTTTCATTACGAGTGATGCTTGTATATCGCTTGTTATCAAATCGAGCTATTTGATTACACCATTATAATTAACGAGCTTCAGCGAGTTAATTGTTATTGTAATTAAATAGCGAGATTTGATAACAAGCGATATACAAGCCTCACGAGTTGTGAAACCTATATCTCATATAAAATTCATCTGTAAACCATTCTGTCGTGTTCTCCCAATTATGTGTAGTTTGGAGAATTAGTTGTGTTTGTGAATACATTGAAGATTGATTATGTTATCACTAAGTGATACGAAAAATTATCTTATTGTATAAGAAATAGATATTGCTGCCACATCATAGGATAATTATACTATAGCTAATCCGAAATTCTGATTATCGCAAAATATTCAACGAATGATCGAATAAAGCAGTAATTCACGAATGCGCGCAGTTTAATATTCTTTTCATGAACTACGTTTTCCATGTGTATCCGCTGGGACGTTTACTTAACAACAACGTTGATAACGTCTATTGTGACGTCACTTGCAGAGTGAAATTATGGAAAATAATTTCACAGTTAATTATCACTTTTAATTCACCGATCATGAGTTGAATATTTTCGATAATCAGAATCTAGGATTAGTTATTGTTTTTATTATATAGATCAGTTTTCACATACTTAATGGTTCAGTTTAATATTCTTTTCATGAACTACGTTTTCCATGTGTATCCTCTGGGACGTTTACTTAACAACAACGTTGATAACGTCTATTGTGACGTCACTTCCAGAGTGAAATTTTGGAAAATAATTTCACAGTTAATTATCACTTTTAATTCACCGAGAAATTTCAATCTTTCACCGTCCTCTATATAATAAAAAAATTATTATGGGTATTCAACTTATGTCCTGGTTAGAGGGCAACTAACCATAAGAAACCAAAAAATGTATAAATCTTTTCAGGAGCTTTGCATAAGAGACATACTCAGATTTTTTAGAATTTAGATCATTTTAATTTTCAAAGATCATATTTGGGTGAGAACAAAAGTAGTACAAGGCTAGGGTAGTGATATTGATTCTTTTGAACTAATAGTCAAGAAGCTGGACACAGTGGTAATAAAAACAAAATCGCTCTAAATTTTGGATGACAATTTATCAACTTATAACTCTTTTAGTGCAGATAAAAAAAAAACACATTTGCAAAACCAATATTAAATCATGAAAGAAGTGGTAATTAGTCGAATAGGGAGATGTATAATATATATTTAACATTGTACATTGTAAATTAACTGTAACTTAATTTTGTATTTTGTTATGTATACTAGTGGGAAAAGAGGCAGTGCATGCCTTCAAAATTGATCTTTTTTTTTCAAATCGACAAAAACGTCGTATATATCTACATATTTAAGCAGTGATAATTTTGAATTTTAATGAAAGTTTCGAACTAAAACATCCAGGTTTTGTCATGTAATTGCATAAAATACGAAATTGGGTCAAAACTGGAATCCTCAATTCAACATATGTTTGAAAAACCAGTACTTGTTCTCAAATTCTCACTAAAATAAAAGAAACACGTGTTACTTTTCACATTAACTTCGGTATTTTGTTATTTGTTACCACTGGGTCGATGCCACTGCTGGGGGACTGTTAGTCCCCGAGGGTATTAACCAGCCCAGTAGTCAGTACTTCGGTGCTGACCCGAAAGCCGATACTATTTCAAACCTTACAATATCTATTTTTTTGTAAATTTTGTTAAAACTAAGGAGTATCTCCCTCATGCAAAGCTCTGTCCTTAGCTGATGTTGGCTTTACATTTAGATCATATTGGTTATTTGTTCTCTATCAGTTTTTGAACATCTTTGAGTTAATGGTCTTCCAAAATTTTCGATTTTATATTTTATCTCCACTGAAGAGACATAAGTTGTCGAAATGCGCATATGCAGAAAATAAATTCACAGTAACTTCGGTATTTAGTTATTTGCCAATAGGTCATTTTTTCATTTCCCGGGTAAAAATGATGTTTTTGGAATCTTATACATGGTACTCTGTTTGCATGCCGTTTTTTATTTGGATTTGTTTGAAGTTGTGTAAAACATTCAGGCAAATATGCATGATTGTGTCCAAGAAATTGGTTTAAAGTACATAATGGTACACAGTTTCCCTTTTCAGCTAGTATATGAGTTTTGGAAGTGTCTTGTTTTTATACATGATTTGTTTCGAATTTATGTATTTTCATGCTTTCCTAACGAATTCTCTTTAGAATATTTTTGCCTTCATTCTCTTTGGTATATTCTTAACACATTCAGCAATTTTTGAAACTTATCGAAATGTACTTAATTTAAAGCCAAATAAAAATTATTGTGAAGAAGAATCTTATGGTTTGAATTTCCAAAAAAAAAATTGATATTTTTTGCATTCATGTATAGTATAACTAAATATCGAAGTTACTGTGAATTTATTTTCTGCATATGCGCATATTAACAATCCAGGACCACTTAAAAGGCTGAAAAAAAAACCCCAGAAAAATGTGAGCCAAGCTCATTAATATATATCCCCGTACTCCCATTCGATTCCACATGTAAAAAA
>MJUU01024191.1:14195-56251 GCA_002080025.1 Modiolus philippinarum
TAAATAAAATTAATTAGATTCAAAATTTTTGTACATTTTATAGGGAATGAAAACATTCGTTTAATATCAAATGATGGTGGACATGAAATAAGTATATACATAGAAGACTGGAATAATAATGTTGTATATGCAAATTATACTACATTTTATATCAACACAGAATCTAATAGTTATAAGTTACACTGCTGGAGTTACACAGGGAATTCAGGTAATAATTTAACATAAGTATATATTAACACAAGAAAAGAAGAAATATACATTGTTGTATAGGTCAGATTAAAAAAACATAAACATCCACATCATACCCCAAAACCACAACGCGGGAGACTTTTCCTCCTCTACATAAAAATCCATGAATTTCTATTTATAATGTTCTGAAGAAAAAAAAGCTCCAGTTATTCAGGGCATTTCCCCCCCCCCCCCCNAAAAAAAAAAATCGTGGATCTTCATGACGCGTAACCAAATGCCCCCGCGTCTTGATTTGAGGTATGATGGAGGTGATAACGATACACAGAAATATTTATTTAAACGATATATTTATTTGGAAAACCAATTGCTGTTTCCGTTTTTATACCCCGCCACACGAAGTGGCGTGGTATTATGTGATACCCTCAGTCGTGTGTCCGTCCGTCCGTCCCCCGAAGGTTTCCGATTGATAACTTGTGAACGAAATAACACAAGGTCTTCAAACTTGGTAAGCAAGTTGTTTACCACAAAACTCAGGTCAAGTTCGATTTTGGGTTCAGAGGTCCAACGAGTGCAGGAGTTATGCCCCTTGAAACTTTGAAATTTTGCGAATTTCAGGGTTTCCGACTGATAACTTGTGAAAGAAATAACACAAGGTCTTCAAACTTGGTATGCAAGTTGTTTACCACAAAACATAGGTCAAGTTCGATTTTGGGTTCAGCGGTACACATAGTTCTGGAGTTATGCACCTTTTAACTTACAAATTTTGTGAAACGTGGCGGGGTATCATGTAATGCGCCATTACTATATTATCAAATCATGACATATGCCTCATGACCCTTTCAACGGTGTCAAAAATGAGCCCACATTTATTTAATTTTTGAGACAACGACAATTCGATACAGAAAGAACAAGGAGTTTGGTCTTTACTAAAAATCACAATCCACAGAGACATGACAAAATCGAGAACACAGAAAAAAATGAATCGTTAAAAGTCCGTCAAAAGGCACGAAAATATAAACACGACATTCAGATCTATATGACATATAATAGGAAATCTCATAAAAGCCGGGAGTTGCATCAAAAGTTCCGGAGAGGTTAGCATGTGCTGTTCTGCTGGCAGCACCCGTCAAACTATCAGTGTGTAAGTCCATGGTTAAAACTGGTTATTTCAAATCCGTGAGGACGTGAAATCTAGCTTAAAATGTCCTATTCACTTACGACATATCTTTCAATGATACCATTGTAACGGCTGATAACAACAATAAATTCCTGACAACCTGCTTGCCATCTACCTTATTTGAACAAACGTTTGTATAACCTTTTCCCTGTGAGGAATGTACTTTAAGGGTATGGAAAATCGACATAAGCATTAAACTTCGTTTTTGTCGATGTCTACATATTCAGACCAAAAGTGACGCTGATTTAGTAATATCTCGTGTTATAATTAGATGAAGAAAAGCATTTAAACCAAACTTACCCAACAAACATTATGGGTATTGGGATATTAATGAACACTTTTTTCAAAGAGAACGCGTCTTCATTCATGTAAACATTTTAAGAGGATGTCCATAGAAAAGTCAGGCACTGGCTGGCACATTGCAATTTGTTTTTAATCTGGCATTTTTTTTTTAAATCTATTAACATTTTGGAATCACAAACACTCATAATCTCAAAGTTCGGTTTTTAATTTACGGCAACGGATTTTGAGTAATAAATTTCATAGAAAGCACTAAAAATATGAAATTATGGGAGATTACTCCTAAGTTTGTACACAATCTAGTTGCTTTGTAAAGGAATTTAGATATCATAATTTGAGCCGTCCATGGTAGAAATGGAAAATTGTCTCTTTGTCCAGACATTTCTTTGAGTTCACCTTTGAAATGAAACTAAAAATTCAGCGGGATCAATTATGCTATGTGCCAGTCATAATATAGGATATGCCTGATTTCTACATGGACAGCCTCTTAATTTCACATTGCCATAAAACCACATAAAATATTGCAGATTGTACCGACGTTATTTAATAATGAAAATCTATATCTATCTAAATAATATATATATACTATTCAACAAAAGAAACGATACACAGTTAATTTTGTTAATATTTTTGTATTTCCCCATTTAAAGATTTTTTTGGTGTATTAATGTATTCAACGCCAAAACGTATTTATTTGTTCCATTTTTTACATCCATTCCGAAACGGATACGATGAAAATCCGGAATGGTAGTTTTTTATCCTATGACAGGGTTCGCCGTTAACTGATGGATGATTTAATTTTTTTGATGTCCATTATTGGGACACTTAATCAGGTTAACAATTTGCCATTTTAAAAAGTGGAAAACAATGTCTCATTTCGATGTCCCATTCAATCCAAAATCAACGTCGACAATGACTTAGCGCTGTCAGACCGTCGGTATTGATTTTTGCCCTCGTAATTCATGGTTATGTGAAAAGAAGAAGAAACCAAAGTCTATTTGTTAGTCTCAAGCAAACATGCTCATCAAATTATATATCACGTGACAGCAGGTTACATGAGACGTTGCAACGTCAACATCGAGTAACACGCGTATTATGCTTATGAAAGCGTAAGTTGAAAATGAAAAGTAGGCCTGATGAATTCATGGTCGACATAGCAACACATTTTTGAAGTCACCTGGTTCGCGAATTTGATAGTTTGGTGAAAAGAAAATGTTAAAATGCTCACTTTTTACGTCTACAAATAGAACCTCCGATTAATGACCTTGACCGTGACCGGAGATGGTTCAAAAATTTTAAGAGATATTATGGAGAAAATGTTAATACTTGCGTGCAAAAAAATACATTTTGTCTACGAGTAATGACTTTTGGCTAGAAAGCAAAATGTTATTTTTTATAAAATCTGTGTATCGTTTCTTTTGTTGAGTAGTATATATATATATATATATATATATATATAAAATCATCTCAAAACAAAGCAACAACATCAACATTCCCGACGTACCGGATCTTAAAAGATACACACTTCGTGAGAATAATAAAACAAGGCAGTAGACTNTACATTGAAGATTGATTTTGTACTTTAAACTTATCCTTATAACGAATGTAAAGTCTAACAATAAATTTTCCCCGTATATAAAGTAGAAACTATAAACAACGATAAGTGTTGTAGATGTAGGAACTATGTTGCATTATACGCACATGTACACAACAATCAATAGCAATGACAAGTACATGATTCTTCGCTGGTGACAAACCTGGGTGAAAGCTCGGCTGAATTGTATTATAGCTTTTAACAATATTATAGTAATAAAATTAATTTCTGCTTGTCAGTTGAGTGAAAATGTTACGAATAATTTGTAATAAAATGTAAGTGTAAATTTCTCTGTCTCTGTGGTAACTGATTCTGATGTCAATTTCCACGCGTCAATGATCCCAATACACATTACATCATAACATCAACACAGAACACAGGAAGGAAAAATGTTTTAGCAATAAAATAATGTATTTCAAGTGGCCAAAATATTCAACTGTTTTGGGAGAATGAATTAATAGGTGTGTACACACGAAACTCATTTTTTCATTTCCTCTTTTTTCGAATGAAATAAAAAAAAAATAATGCAGACGACATAATGCAATGAGCACGGAATTTAAAAAGAATTGCCATGACGTTGGTTTGACCTGATGTGTGACCTCTAGAACAACCAATGAAAATACGGCTGAAAAAGTTATCTAATCGTATGAAAGGCCAATGAAATGATAGCAAAACAGTTATCACTAAGTGATACGAAAAATTATCTTATTGTGTAAGAAATAGATATTGCTGCCACATCATAAGAGAATTATACTATAACTAATCCGATTCTGATTATCGCAAAATATTCAACGAATGATCGAATAAAGCAGTAATTCACGAATGCGCGCAGCGCATGAGTGAATTACAGCGTGTTCGATCATGAGTTGAATATTTTCGATAATCAGAATCTAGGATTAGTTATTCTTTTTATTGTATAGATCAGTTTTCACATATTTAATGGTTCAGTTTAATATTCTTTCCATGAACTACGTTTTCCATGTTAATCCGCTGAGACGTTTACTTAACAACAACGTTGACAACGTCTATTGTGACGTCACTTTCCAGAGTGAAATTATGGAAAATAATTTCACAGTTAATTATCACTTTTATTTCACTGAGAAATTTCAACCTTTCACTGTCCTCTATATGATAAAAGATATTATTATGGGTATACAACTTATGTCCTGGTTAGAGGACAACTAACCATAAGAAACCAAAAAATGTATAAATCTTCTCAGGAGCTTTGCATAAGAGACATACTCAGATTTTTTAGAATTTAGATCATTTTAATTTTCAAAGATCATAAAAGTAGTACAAGGCAAGGGTAGTGATATTGATTCTTTTGAACTAATAGTTAAGAAGCTGGATACAGTGGTACTAAAAACAAGATCGCTCTAAATTTGGGATGACAATTTATCAACTTGTAACTCTTTTAGTGCAGATAAAAAACAACATTTGCAAAATCAATATTAAATCATGAAAGAAGTGGTAATTAGTCGAATAGGGAGATGTATAATATATATTTAACATTGTACATTGTAAATTAACTGTAACTTAATTTTGTATTTTGCTTTGTAGACTAGTGGGAAAAGAGGCAGTGCATGCCTTCAAAATTGAACTTTTTTTCAAATCGAGAAAAACGTCGTATATATCTACATATTTAAGCAGTGATAATTTTGAATTTTAATGAAAGTTTCGAACTAAAACATCCAGGTTTTGTCATGTAATTGCATAAAATACGAAATTGGGTCAAAACTGGAATCCTCAATTCACCATATGTTTGAAAAACCAGTACTGTATTCTCAAATTCTCACTGAAATTAAAGAAACACGTGTTACTTTTTCACAGTAACTTCGATATTTAGTTATTTGTTACCACTAGCTGGTAGACTATTAGTCCACGAGGGTATTCACCAGCCCAGTAGTCAGTACTTCGGTGCTGACCCGAAAGCCGATACTATTTAAAACCTTACAATATCTAATTTTTTGTAAATTTTGTTGAAACTAAGGAGTATCTCCCTTCTGCCAAGCTCTGTCCTCAGCTGATTTTGGCTTTACATTTAGATCATATTGGTTATTTATTCTCTATCAGTTTTTGAACATCTTTGAGTTAATGGTCTTCCAAAATTTTAGATTTTATCTGCACTGAAGAGACATAAGTTGTCGAAATGCGCATATGCAGAAAATAAATTCACAGTAAGTTCGGTATTTTGTTATTTGCCAATAAGTCATTTTTTCATTTCCCCGGTAAAAATGATGTTTTTGGAATCTTATACATGGTACTTTGTTTGCATGCCGTTTTTTATTTGGATTTGCTTGCAGTTGTGTAAAACATTCAGGCAAATATGCATGATTGTGTCCAAGAAATTGTTTTAAAGTACATAATGGTACATTTTCAGCTAGTATATGAGTTTTGGAAGTGTCTTGTTTTTATACATGATTTGTTTCGAATTTATGTATTTTCATGCTTTCCTAACGATTCTCTTTAGAATATTTTTGCCTTCATTCTCTTTGGTATATTCTTATCACATTCAGCAATTTTTGAAACTCATCGAAATGTACTTGATTTCAATCTTGTTTTGATTTGCCAAATAACAAATTATTGTGAAGAATAATCTTGTGGTTTGAATTTCAAAAAAAAAAGAAAAAAATAATAATATCTTTTGCATTCATGTATAGTATATTAAAAATCCAGGACCACTTAAAAGGCTGAAAAAAATCCCAAGAAAAATGTGAGCCAAGCTCATTAATATAAATCCCCGTACTCCCATTCGATTCCACACACACACACACACACACACACACACACACATATATATATATATATATATATATAAATATATAAAACAAGGCAGTAGACTGAAGTGAACAGTACACACATTCAAAAGTTGATATTTCGAGACCTATCCGGCTCTTTATCAAAACACAATAAAAAAGTAAAAATACAGTGAAATAAAACCTATTTACAAAGACTATATTGAGGGAGTTCTTGTATCCCATACTTTGAGGGAGTTCTTGTATTCCATAAATTTGTCTAGAACACCTCTCACAAAGGATGAAGAATCTCTTCTATCTAAAGGACTTGGCTTCTGTCCAACGCCAAGCCGACTAAATGCTAATACTCTAAGAGAAGACATGCGCTCTTTCTTTAGACGGTTGCGCTTAAAAGAATATTTTTCAAGTAAGAAGGAAGAGGATGAAGTCTCCGATCATTCCGATTCGGACACAGACTCAGAAAAATTCAACATATTCAGAACAAAGAGTACCTGGACACCCAAGTGCAGTAAGTCCAAGGCCTTGGAAGCATATATCGAAGCTGTCCATGATGAAGTGGAACGCCAACTACCACACCAAAGTACCCCCGTTTCTAATATATCGAAATGTGAGCAGAAAGCATTGCGCAACCTTGAAAACAGAGAAGACTTTGTTATTAAAAAGCAGACAAAGGGTCAACAGTAGTCGTTATGAACACCGACGACTACATTGGCGAAGCCAACCGCCAGCTTTCTAAGCCCGCCTTTTATAAAAAGTTAAAAACTGACCCGACTAAGAAGTATGCTGACGAAATCGCATCAACACTTCGCTCCATGCTTGAGAATAAAGAACTCGATAAGGAAACTTTTGATGGTCTTCTCCCTGCTAATTCTAGAGCCGGCTTGTTCTACTTGTTACCGAAAATTCACAAGGAAGGGATCCCAGGGCGTCCTATCGTAAACTGTATTGGTCACCCAACTGAAAAAATCTCCCACTATTTGGATCTCCAACTTCAACCCTTTGTTGAATCTCTCCCTTCCTTTGTCAAAGACACCACCGATTATATTAACAAAACCCCGTCCCAAAATCTTCCACCCCAAACATTCTTAGTGACTCTAGATGTGACATCCTTGTATACTAATATTCCACATGAAGAGGGAATCGAAGCCTGTCGCAAAGTATGGGATACTAGAACTGTTCAATCACCATCTACGGAGTCTTAAGTTAATCTGTTGAGTCTCGTGTTAAAACGTAACAACTTTGTATTTAACAACGAACATTTCCTTCAAGTTAATGGGACTGCTATGGGTACGCGTGTAGCCCCATCTTATGCCAACATATTCATGGGCGATCTTGAAAAGCGTATGCTCCAGGAAGCACCTTACAAGCCGTACAGTTGGCTCCGTTTCATTGATGACATCGAGATGAAATGGACAGATACTAAACCCCATCTTGATGAATTCATCCAATTTATAAACAATTTTCACCCATCTATTAAATTTACCGTTAATGTGTCAGAAATTTCCAACGCATTTCTCGATACGACTTCTACACTAGTCGACGGAAAAATAAGCTTTGACTTGCATACTAAATCGACCGAAACACATGCGTATCTGCTACCCAGCAGTTGTCATCCTAGACATTGTATTAATGCGATCCCGTATAGTCTCTCCACCCGCCTACGTCGGATCTGTTCGGATGACCAAACATTTAACAAGAGGAGCAGAGAGCTTAAAGAGCAATTAGTCAACAGAGGTTACAAAGCACACAAAGTGCAAAAAACAATTGATAGTGTTGCTATTTTAGAAAGAAAACAGTTATTGCAATACAGAGATAAAAAGAATAAAAACTCACGCATCCCCTTCGTTACAACTTTCCATCCACGACTCCCAGATCTGTCGGCCATTACGCGGGACTGCATGAAAGCTCTTCATGTATCGACTAAAATGAAATCCCTTTTCCTGACCCCACTTGTTTCATTCCGACGACCCAAGAACTTGAAGGACATGCTCGTAAGAGCAAAACTTAAATCACCAGAAATAGGACAATTTAAGACCTGTCTAAATAAACGTTGCCTTCTTTGCAAATACAGTGCCACAACATCAACTTTCGAAAGCTCAGCAACTGGGGAAACTTACAAAATTTTCGGAAATCTATCCTGTAAATCGGAAAATGTAATATATATGATAACATGCTCCCTATGTCAACAGCAGTATATCGTAGAAAACAAAGAACTCCCTCAATCTTCGCATCAATTTCCATCCCGATCACATACAGAAAAAAGAACAATCATAGGTACAGCGATCCATTTTAACACCACTGGACATAGCTGGACTGACATGCAGGTTGTGGCCATTGACCAAAATAGATCTTGGAACGAGACCCAAAGACAGGCAAAAGTACGATTTTGGATGCAAAAACTTAAATCTAGCATGAACTTAAAAGCTTAGAGAACCAAAGCCTAAATTTCCCGCCCCTACCCATTTTGTAATTTTTTTTTGTTTTTTTGTTTTTTTTTTGTTTTGTTATATTATCATATTTTGCTCTATAGCCTTTAGAGTAATAAGAATTTTGTAAGATTCAATGTACAGACACTGACAAAATTATTTTTCCCTTCTCATGTTACATTTGTAGTTAACAGCGTCCATGATGTAGCTGTCGATACTTTGTTTATTTTTTTGTAGTATAGTCTTTGTAAATAGGTTTTATTTCACTGTATTTTTTACTTTTTTATTGTGTTTTGATAAAGAGCCGGATAGGTCTCGAAATATCAACTTTTAAATGTGTGTACTGTTCACTTCAGTCTACTGCCTTGTTTTATTATTCTCACGAAGTGTGTATCTTTTAAGATCCAGTACGTCGGGAATGTTGATGTTGTTGCTTTGTTTTGAGATGATTTTATAATAGTTACAGTAACTGTATCTTTTTGATCCATCATTATTCCCTGTTTTGTTTTTGTTTTATTTGTATTTTATTAGCCATCACAATTTTGATTTTTTAGAAAAAAACATTTCTTATTCACTGTACATTACATCCACTCTTATCATGAGTCATAAACTAATTTTCAATTCTCTGAAGAAAGATAGCAAAAAGCCTTTTTCCCTTAAACACCATTATCAAAATTATCAAACTTATTTATTTAATAATATCATACCTAAAGGTCTAAAGTTAAAAGCGACCCATAACATCGGGCATACCTCCCAGTGTTTCAATAGCAAATGGAGTTCAACTCTAGATGTATGTTCTAAAATTCTTTTAAATCTTTTAAGAGACAATTGTTTAAGCCAAATTAAATTCTTTGAAAAAGAAATTCGCATAACTAAAGACCACCTTAAGAAGTCCTGTTCTCCAGCTGAGTTCTCTGTTTATTTGGAAAAATTAGCACACTTTACAAGTAAACACAGTGCTAATTTAGAAACAAAACAGAGACGAAAATTTGAAAGAGATAACATCAGACATGTCTTTCCATTGCATGTGCCAACTGAGAACAACCAAGAAGATAAGAAGAGAAGAAATAGACGGTTTAAAAGAAAACAGATGAATGAAGGAGACGAAACATCACCCGTTCTAAATTTGTCTAGAACACCTCTCACAAAGGATGAAGAATCTCTTCTATCTAAAGGACTTGGTTTCTGTCCAACGCCAAGCCGACTAAATGCTAATACTCTAAGAGAAGACATGCGCTCTTTCTTTAGACGGTTGCGTTTAAAAGAATATTTTTCAAGTAAGAAGGAAGGGGATGAAGTCTCCGATCATTCCGATTCAGACAGAGACTCAGAAAAATTCAACATATTCAGAAAAAAGAGTACCTGGACACCCGAGTGCAGTAAGTCCAAGGCCTTGGAAGCATATATCGAAGCTGTCCATGATGAAGTGGAACGCCAACTACCACACCAAAGTACCCCCGTTTCTAATATATCGACATGTGAGCAGAAAGCATTGCGCAACCTTGAAAACAGAGAAGACTTTGTTATTAAAAAAGCAGACAAGGGGTCAACAGTAGTCGTTATGAACACCGACGACTACATTGGCGAAGCCAACCGCCAGCTTTCTAAGCCCGCCTTTTATAAAAAGTTAAAAACTGACCCGACTAAGAAGTATGCTGACGAAATCGCATCAACACTTCGCTCCATGCTTGAGAATAAAGAACTCGATAAGGAAACTTTTGATGGTCTTCTCCCTGCTAATTCTAGAGCCGGCTTGTTCTACTTGTTACCGAAAATTCACAAGGAAGGGATCCCAGGGCGTCCTATCGTAAACTGTATTGGTCACCCAACTGAAAAAATCTCCCACTATTTGGATCTCCAACTTCAACCCTTTGTTGAATCTCTCCCTTCCTTTGTAAAAGACACCACCGATTATATTAACAAAACCCCGTCCCAAAATCTTCCACCCCAAACATTCTTAGTGACTCTAGATGTGACATCCTTGTATACTAATATTCCACATGAAGAGGGAATCGAAGCCTGTCGCAAAGTATGGGATACTAGAACTGTTCAATCACCATCTACGGAGTCTTAAGTTAATCTGTTGAGTCTCGTGTTAAAACGTAACAACTTTGTATTTAACAATTGAACATTTCCTTCAATTAATGGGACTGCTATGGGTACGCGTGTAGCCCATCTTATGCCAACATATTCATGGGCGATCTTGAAAAGCGTATGCTCCAGGAAGCACCTTACAAGCCGTACAGTTGGCTCCGTTTCATTGATGACATCGAGATGAAATGGACAGATACTAAACCCCATCTTGATGAATTCATCGAATTTATAAACAATTTTCACCCATCTATTAAATTTACCGTTAATGTGTCAGAAATTTCCAACGCATTTCTCGATACGACTTCAACACTAGTCGACGGAAAAATAAGCTTTGACTTGCATACTAAATCGACCGACACACATGCGTATCTGCTACCCAGCAGTTGTCATCCTAGACATTGTATTAATGCGATCCCGTATAGTCTCTCCACCCGCCTACGTCGGATCTGTTCGGATGACCAAACATTTAATAAGAGGAGCAGAGAGCTTAAAGAGCAATTAGTCAAAAGAGGTTACAAAACACACAAAGTGCAAAAAACAATTGATAGTGTTGCTATTTTAGAAAGAAAACAGTTATTGCAATACAGAGATAAAAAGAATAAAAACTCACGCATCCCCTTCGTTACAACTTTCCATCCACGACTCCCAGATCTGTCGGCCATTACGCGGGACTGCATGAAAGCTCTTCATGTATCGACTAAAATGAAATCCCTTTTTCCTGAACCCCCACTTGTTTCATTCCGACGACCCAAGAACTTGAAGGACATGCTCGTAAGAGCAAAACTTAAATCATCAGAAATAGGACAATTTAAAACCTGTCTAGATAAACGTTGCCTTCTTTGCAAATACAGTGCCACAACACCAACTTTCGAAAGCTCAGCAACTGGGGAAACTTACAAAGTTTTCGGAAATCTTTCCTGTAAATCTGAAAATATAATATATATGATAACATGCTCCGTATGTCAACAGCAGTATATTGATGAAACAAAGAACTCCCTCAATCTTCGCATCAATTTACATCGCAATCACATACAGAAAAAAGAACAATCACAGGCTACAGCGATCCATTTTAACACCACTGGACATAGCTGGACTGACATACAGGTTGTGGCCATTGACGAAAATAGATCTTGGAACGAGACACAAAGACAGGCAAAAGAACGGTTTTGGATGCAAAAACTTAAATCTAGCATGAACATAAAAGCTAAGAGAACCAGAGCCTAAATTTCCCGCCCCTACCCATTTTGTAATTTTTTTTTGTTTGTTTTTTGTTTTTTTTTGTTTTGTTATATTATCATATTTTGCTCTAAAGCCGTTAGAGTAATAAGAATTTTGTAAGATTCAATGTACAGACACTGACAAAATTATTTTTCCCTTCTCATGTTACATTTGTAGTTAACAGCGTCCATGATGTAGCTGTCGATACTTTGTTCTTTTTTTTGTAGTATAGTCTTTGTAAATAGGTTTTATTTCACTGTATTTTTACTTTTTTATTGTGTTTTGATAAGAGCCGGATAAGTCTCGAAATATCAACTTTTAAATGTGTGTACTGTTCACTTCAGTCTACTGCCTTGTTTTATTATTCTCACGAAGTGTGTATCTTTTAAGATCCAGTACGTCGGGAATGTTGATGTTGTTGCTTTGNCTTTCGTTCCCATTGCTGTACCACATTTTTGTCTATAATATTTAGAATCAAACATAAAGTAATTGTTTTCAAGGATAAATTTAAGACCATGAAGAATAATATCTTTATTCATACGTTCCGGTAATTCATGTGGATATTCATTTATCCAGTACGAGATTGCCTCGATTCCAAAATCGTGCGGAATGTTTGTATAAAGATTAACAACATCAAAAGAAGCAATTATAGTATTTCGAGTTACTGTTCTGGGAAGATGATCAAGCATGTCCATGTCATCTCGGATATAGCTTTCTACATGTTGTAAAAATGGTTTTAAAAGGATATCAATAAAATTGCTAAGTCTATGTGTCTCGCAGGCTGGACCAGCAATTATTGGTCTTAATTTTAAGTCTGGGGGTGATGGAATGTAAACACATACAGAAGTGGACGTCGAACAAACATCGTTTATGTATTTACTTTTATGTATTTTGGGCAAGCCATAGAAATTACTAGTCTTACAACGGAAGTTTGAAATATAATCAACTTCTTTATCTGTTAATCCTTTTCTGTATAAATTAAGCAGAACTGTTAATTTTTCCATGATTTTCCTCTGATTATATATATTAATTTCTTCATAATATGTATGATCACTTAACATTGTCATTACTAGGTTTTGGTAATATTCGGTATCCATAATAACAACTGCATTACCTTTGTCGGCTTCTTTAATAATAATGCTTTTGTCATTTTTAAGTTCAGATATATTGTTCCATTGATTTTTTGTTACATTTGGTTTGATTTTTTTCATTGGTAAATTTTCGTACGGAAAATTCGTGATGTGATCACAAAACGTATCGAATGTTCTGTTCCTACCTTTTGCAGGAGCATATTTACTTTGATTTCGTACAATTGATTCATCATCTATTTCTTTATCGTATAATTCTTCAACCAAACGTAATTTTCGTGTAAAAGAAATATCGTCTTTAATTTCATTTAAATTTTGTCTTTGAGGGGTCGGTGTAAATTTTAGACCTAATGATAAAATATTTATATTTTCATCTGTTAATTTTTTATTTGATAGGTTAATTACCCTATTTACCTTAATTTAAAGTGAAGAATGGATTTAACTGTACATCAGAAAATCTTATATATGTAATTACATGTTGCGGATGTACAGAAAATTACATCGGTCAAACCGGAATGACTTTGCGACAGAGGATGACAGTTCATCGTCAACAAATTAATAATCCTTACACACGAAAAATTCCGTTAAATGCTCATTTGGAATCTTGTGGCCACGGAAACTTTAAATTATTTCCGTTATACCAGTGCCCAGACGGCACAACAGATCAAGAACGCATAAACAAAGAAACATTCTTCATTAACAAATATAAACCTAAGCTAAATAAATGAAGCGCCGAAAATTGACATTTTAATTCGGCAAATTATAACGTTCAATATTCTTAATTTAGACAATACCCGAACGTTACTTTCACTTTCACTTTAATAGTATGACGCTTTAATTGTATGACGTTCCGTCATTAGCAATCGTATTAGTTTCCTTCCATGAATATCTGCATCGAACAGTGAAACCGGTAGGAGAAAGGAAAATGTGACATTTGTTGAATTCATTGTGATTTGTTTTATTATTAATTTTTTAATTACAACTTTTTGACATTTCCGAAAGATTATTTTTCATATATTCTATTCCTGTGTGGATTATAATTAACTTTTTCTGATATATATATATTTCACCAAGAAGTGTAGAAGAAAGTGTGTACCCTTATGGCGGACGGAATAACGAATGGACGAACGAACGAACGGCCACGGGGTATAATAACCAGGATGATATATATGAAACATGTTTGCATCCGAAAGGAGGACAATAGTTAGGTTCAAAGGTTGATGAAAAAAATGTCCAGAGCCATCTCTTAAAAATCAAATGGCTACTCCCTAAATAAAATTAATTAAATTCAAAATTTTTGTACATTTTATAGGGAATGAAAACATCCGTTTAATATCAAATGATGGTGGACATGAAATAAGTATATTCATAGAAGACTGGAATAATAATGTTGTATATGCAAATTATACTACATTTTATATCAACACCGAATCTAATAGTTATAAGTTACACTGCTGGAGTTACACAGGGAATTCAGGTAATAATTTAACATAAGTAAATATTAACACAAAAAAAAAGAAGAAATATATTAAAAAAACATATAAACATCCACATCATATCAAAAAACTAAAACGCAGGGGACTTTTCCTCCTCTTCATAAAAATCCATGAATTTCTATTAAAAACGTTCTGAAGAAAAATTAAACTTCGTTTTTGTCGATGTCTACATATTCAGACCAAAAGTGACGCTGATTTAGTAATATCTCGTGTTATAATCAGATGAAGAAAAGAATTTAAACCAAACTTACCCAACAACCATTATGGTTAATGGGATATTAATGAACACTTTTAACAAAAAGAACTCGTCTTCATTCATGTAAGCATTTTAAGAGGATGTCCATAGAAAAGTCAGGCGCTGGCTGGCACATTGCAATTTGTCTTTAATCTGGCAATTTTTATTTAAATCTATTAACATTTTGGAATCACAAACACCCATAATCTCAAAGTTCGGTTTTTAATATACGGCAACGGATTTTGAGTAATAAATTTCATACAAAGCACTAAAAATATGAAATTATGGGAGATTACTCCTAGAGTTTGTACACAATCTAGTTGCTTTGTAAAGGAATTTAGATATCATAATTTGAGCCGTCCATGGTAGAAATGGAAAATTGTCTCTTTGTCCAGACATTTTTTGATTTCTACATGGACAGCCTCTTGATTTCACATTACCATAAAACCACATAAAATATTACAGATTGTACCGACGTTATTTAATAATGAAAATCTTTATCTATTTTAATTATATAAATATCAAGAAGCAATGAAGTCGTTAATTGAAAGGTGGTTATATTTCTGCTTTCTTCTTTTTCTTGAAACATAAAAGTACAACATATCTGTTTTATATAGGTGATTCGCTTTGTGGACAGCTTAACAGCAATTTTTTTTCGACATATGACCGTGACAGCCAGGGTAATAGTTGTGTAAAGAGTTCTGGAGGTGACGCCGGGTGGTGGTATGCTAGTTGTTCCTATTATTCAGCTTTAAATGGGAAATACAACGGGACATCATCAAAAGGATTTAAATGGTATCATTGGACTGGAAATTGGAACAGACCACTCAAAACATCGATAATGATGATCAGAAAGAAATGAGTCCAAATGTATCTGTAACTAGCTGCTTTCATTTTTATTGTAGATATCTGTATATATATATATTATCAATCCAGTGACTCAATTTTACTGTGTCTGAGTGTCATGTTTTTATTTGTAATTATGCTTATTTGCCACAGAGATTTAAGACACGGTTTATACTGATTAATAAAATCTTTAATCTACTTTTTCAATAAGAAAAATAAAACCAAATGTGAAATGTGATTTTAGCAATAATGAAACAATATTTAATAATTTAAGAGATAAAATACAGAAAACAAGGTTAGCAGAACAAAATATAAAGGAGAAAATGGCTATTTCAAGACAACGGGTAAACCTGATAGCATATAAAAGCATTGGACTGAGACCACAGTTATTTCGTCTCCCACTTTTAGGAAAAAATTGCTTATTCAAGACAATGGGTAAACCCGACAGTATATAACAAGCATCGGTTTGAGACTACAGTTAATTTTTTCTCGCACTTTTTGAACAAGAGGCTTTCAAGAGCACCTATGCCATACCTGAAATAGACCGTCCAAATGACCTGAATAATAAAGGATCTCATTTTCATGTATGTTAATAGACCTTGAAGTTGAAGTATATAAATGATGATAACCATTTTGGATATGGTCAGCGTTTTGGAGGGACCTACTAAGGAATACACATAAAAATCACAAACGTTGAAGGGCCCGAACCAAAGAACAGCTAGACTAAGTTTGGTTTGAATTGGCCTAGTAGTTTCAGAGGAGAATTTGTTTCCCATAAGGTCAAATTTTAAACCAAAGTTCCCACTGTCACCATCTAGAATCAGTTGCAGACTTGATGGACAATTTTTCTTAAAGGGGGACCATTGTGACCAAACAACGGCAGTAGACTACCGAAGGAACAAAGGAGTGAAATTCACAAAAATCGAAGTCCAAGACAGGGCAAAAACGAGAACACAGAAAACAATGACGCTAGAAACAAAAACAACGACGCAAGACAGACACAAAGCACAGAAACAGAAATCACAACATTTAGAACAAAGGCACTCACAGTGTGAACTCCAGTGAAACTGAGAGTGACATCAGGTGCTCCGGAAGGGTAAGCATGTCCTGCTCTGTTTACAGCACCCGTCACACTGTGAGTGATTCAATCCGGGAAAATGTCAAAGTCGGTAGTCAAATCCGGGAAGACGTGAATCTAGCTGAAAATGTCCACTTTCATTTGGGATACTGACACGTCATATCTCTCAATGATGCTATGGTGACTGCCATAGAATTTCTTGAGGGATGAAATTAACAAAGGTTGAACAAATCCCTGAGCAGCTTTTGGGACAGTGTTTTTGCTCTGTTCAAAAAATCACTGTACAAACTACATGCTCGACAATAACGAATCAACTGTGAAATGTACACTTCATAGGCTGGAGAGGTAGGTATATTGCTGCTAAGAAAGGGAAAGTTCACAATGGGGAAGTTAAAATCATCACGCTTGTCATATAGCTTAGATTTCAAATGTCCATATTCGTCAATATAAGGTGGCCAATTTGACCAAGTGATCAAATTGGTTTTGTTGTTGCAAAGGAAAAAAATCTATGAACGCTTTCCTAAAGGGTCCAATGTTAAATTATGCTTTCCACTGGCAGCTATTTTGATGGGATGTGGAGGAGAACACCAAATAACTATTGTGACCAAGTTTTGATCCAATTGGCATTTAGTTTCAGGAGAAATCTTTAAATGATTTCCCATAGGAGGGCAACGTTAAACTTTTTTCCCTCTTGGTGTCATCTTGGATTGTATGCAGACTTGTTGCACACATTTCACAAAGGGATTCAACTAAGGACTATTGTGACAAAGTTTGGATAAAATTGGCATTGTTGTTTTACAGGAAAAGATCTTTGAATCCCTTTCCATATGGTCAAATGTTAAACTATGTTCCCCTCTGGTAGCCACCTAAGATATAATGCAAACTTATCGGAAACATTTTTCAAAGGGCCACTTAAAGACTATTGTGACCAAGGTTGTTTCACATTTGCATAATTGCTTTTTCAGAAAAAAGAGCTTAGAAAATATTTTTCCATAGGTTCAAATGGTAAACCTACGGTGGCCATCTCGGAAGAGGTCCGAAACTTAACCATGTAGAATCCCTGATATGCTGAACATTTTTGCAATTTAAATTTGAAGTCAGTCTCAAAGTGTTTTTGAAATAAAACACGAAAAAAATGACAATTAAAGGGCCATAACTCCTATATGGGTACTTGGATTTGCTTCAAAATTTGCTTGTGGGTAGAGTTTGACATACTGAGCATTTTTCTTTGAATTTAAATTTATCTCTATCCGTTTTAGTTTTTTAAATAAAAAATCAAGAACATCAAAATTTTGAAAATTTTGCGGAAAAGGGACAGAGTAGGTAGATCTTGCCATGCTGAACATTTTTATCCTGTCTGATTTTGATATCTGTAATGGCTTTAAAGCTTATCATTTGATTGCGTTAGGATTATTTTCAGATACTGTATCAATACTAGTTCTCCCAAAAAGTCGAGAAATATATACTACTCAACAAAAGAAACAATACACAGATTATATCAAAAATAATATTTTACTTTCTAGTCGAAAACCATATCTCGTATACAAAATGTATTTTTCGCCCGTAAGAATTATTAACATTATGCCGAAAAATGTCTCTCACAATTTCTGAACCATCTTTGGTCACGGTCAAGGCCATTATGCGGAATTTCTGTTTTGCAGCCGTAAATAGTGAGTATGTCCACACTTTCTTTTACCAAACCATCACATTTTCAAACTGGCTGACTTCAAACATCTGATGCTATGTCGACCATGATTTCCTCACGCCAATTTCCGTTTTCAACTACCGTTCTCATAAGTGTAAAATGCGCGTTATGCAATTTTGACGTTGCGACGTCACGCGGGGCCTGCTGCCCATGGATTTATCATTTGATGAGCATGTTTGCTGTGAAATAATCAAGAGTCTTTAGTTTGTTCTTCTTTTCACACAACAATGAATTGCAAGGGCGAAAATAAAGATCGACGGTCTGGCCGCGCTAAGTTGTTGTCAACGTTGATTTTAGAATGAACGGGGCATCAAAATGATACACTGATTTCCATTTTTTAGGATGGCAAATTATAAAGCTGATGAAGTGTCACAATTATTGACATCAAACAATTTATATCATCCATATATCATCCATCAGTTAACGGCAAACTCGATCAACGGGCGAAAAACTACTATTCCGGATTTTCATCGTATCTGTTTCAGAATGGATTTAAAAATGGAATAAACAAATGCGTTTGGGCGTTGAATGCATTAATACACTAAAATAAAAAACTGTTTTTGCGAAATACAAAAATATTCACAAAATAAACTGTGTATCGTTTCTTTTGTTGAGTAGTATATAGAAGATATGAATTACATCTATTTTCAGTAACATCCATCATCACTGATATATTTGTATATATGATACATGTAATACCTATAAAAAAAATTGAGAAAAAATATGAAAAAGGATAAACATAAGATTGTGCGACCTATTACATACATTTGTGAAATACAAAATACTGTCTCTTATTATTCAAAGGATAAACAAAATATATAAGTTATAAGTGCGGAAAATATGATGAATATTAATTAAAAATCTCTTTTTATAACACAAATTCTATTGACATCAAGAAATATTTTCTCATGAATGAGTTGGAAGTCTCTATATTCTATACCTGTATATAAAATAAAACAATATAATTTCATTTTTCTGATGACATTTTGCCGGATAGTCACATGTCAAGGTCATGGTCACGAGGTCAAATATTCTGGTACCAACTGAAAGGTTTTCTCACAAGGAATACACATGCAAAATATGAAAGTCATATCACTAACCATTCAAAAGATATACTCAATGTTATAGTTTTTATGCAGTTGTTCACAGGCCAAGGTCAAGGTCACAAGGTCAAATATTCTTGTACCAATATAAAGGCCTTGCCACAAGGAATGCACATGCAAAATATGAAAGCCATATCATTTACCATTCAAGAGATATACCCAATGTTAAAGTTTTTTTTTCAAAAGTCCATCACATGCCAAGGTCAAGGTCACGATGTCCAAAATTTTGGTTTCATTTGAAAGGTATTGCCACAAGGAATACAGATGCAAAATATGAAAGCACTATCACTTACCATTCAAAAGATATACCAAATGTTAAAGTTGTTTGTGGACAAACATACAAACAGATAAACATACAGACAATGAATTCCGCTCAAACCGGTACTAGGGGCCGTCTTGAACTTGCTATGAGGTATGAGTAAAGCTCATTGTTGAAGGCCTCATGGCGACTTCAAGATGAAGAACAACAATAAAAGCGTTGTTCTATTGCTTATTTACCATGTATTTGTAGAGACTTTATCTCATTTGCATTTACTCCATATCCCTTCATTGATAAGACAAAAACTATATGCCCGAATCTTCGATTAACGGGGACATAAAAATATAAATCTTATTTCAAAATAGCCTAGTTGCGTTATACGTTAAACTTTTCGTTGCCTATCATATAACCCGGGGAAAAGCCTCAAAATCTCCATACAGCAAAATCTTCTTTTATGATTATTTACATAAGTTTACAAAATTACCAGTGTTATTCTGCCATTGTTATATTTGATTTCTGTATATGTTGTTTGTCCTGATTATTTTCTTATACATAATTATTTTGCTATACACTTTGATGAAAATGCATCAATGATAATGAGTAAAAATAAAAAGTATTGATTTTGCAGAGTAGATAATATAATGATATACCAAAACAGCACACTATGATAATAGCGTGCTGTTTCGGTATATACACGTGTAATTCATTTGATGTGTAGCGTTTATTACAGTATTGTTTAGAAATATATCTGGAAGTGTATGAAAATTAAACACAGCTTCTCCCCATGTTTCAGTTCCCAGAACTAATACTGCTATACCAATACAATTCATCATCAGTCCAACTTTTACCTAAAACAACATGTACAAATGTAAAAATGTATTTTTAGGAAATGGGTTTATTATTCAATACAATAAATAGATTAATGGGTGATTCAAAGATAAAAGCAATACAGTAACCATGGAAACATATAGAAACAATAATATATCTCTGGACAATTCCCTATACGTGGTAGCTATTACATGTGTCATCTAGTGAACTTTAATACGTTTATTGCGGTTTTCACAAGTTATATGATGTATACACGATCACGATCAGTCTATTTAATACTGGGACACTCGCCGAATATTAAATTTACTCACTGTGTATTATCGTATTAAGAATGCTATCACCCTGTGTAAAATTTACTGATCGTATATAAATCATTTTAGATGTGTAATAAATAATATTTATGCTTCCCACTGATAAGTGAGAACCGAACCGTCAATCCAAAACAAATAATCCGAGGACAATGGCAACATCGGAAACAACAAAGAAACAGAGACACAACATGAGTACGGCACTTAAAAGAAACATGAAGACACACACACACAAAGATGAAAAACACGGACCCAGACCATAGGTGAGATCAGGTGCACCGGTAGAGTAAGCATCTCCTGCTTTTTATGAGACACCCGCCGTGTTGAACATGTCAGATAAGTTATTAAATACTAAGATGAGCATCTATTTGGAAATAATATTTCTTCATGTTGAAAAAAAATTATTAAAAGAAAACTTGAAGTTTGTCAGTAAAGAGACGAAAGAAATGGAATAAAAATAGAAATTGAATAAAAAGACCAAAGATTGAAATTCATCCGAGTCAATGGAAAGAAAATAATACAACAGCAGTAGAATACCGAAGGAACAAAGAACAAGATTACAAATATCAAAAGTCCAGACAAGGAAGAAGCAAGAACATTAGGAGACGGAAGACCAAAGACCTTACACAACCACAAAACACAAACACTACAAATACTATAAAAACTAAAGCACTAACAGTGTGAAGCATAACTGGGTGTACCGGTTGTCTCTTTAATTTCAAGTTCACTGGGGTAGATCCGATGTAATATATGTATGTTTCAAGAGCATGAGTTAGTAATTTTTTTTTAGATAATTCGTTGGTTATTTTCTAGTTTCGGAATCTAGGATTTATTTTTGTTGATTATAAAGGTATAATTTGAAAATCATTTCATGAACCAACTTATTAATGATAGTCTGCTAAGACGTTCACTTCAATAATGTTAATAATGACTTCAAGTGTTTCTAGTGTTCCCATTTTCATATTTTCACGGTTAATTATCACTTTTATTTTGACCACACGGTATATATTAAGTGCATTTCTTTCAAAACATTAAACTCAAAATATTTCCGATGGAAGGGCCGGCAGAAATATAAAATGATTAAGAATAAATCACATGGGTGAAAATACGATTTGGCAAAAAGAAAAAAACGCCGCTAGATCGACTTTTCTAATAGTCAACTTCTCTTTTCTTTGTAGCAACATTCGCTATTCAAGGGCTTGTGGTCGTTACATTGACTTCCTTGATAGAGCTCAGTTGCTTACAAATAGACTACTTAAGCAAGGGTACATTACAAAAAACTTAAAGTCACCACTACAGAAGTTTTACGGCCGACATCACGATCTTGTGGATCACTATGGGATATATGTTTCTATGTTTCCCAGATGCCAACAGATCTTTCCCTCTACAACTAAAATTTGTTTTTTCTATCGGATTTGACTTTATTACCGGAGCTGACATGTTCAACACCGCGGGTGTCTTATAAGAAGCAGGAGATGCTTACTCTACCGGTACACCTGATCTCGCCCTTGTTTTTTATTGGGTCTGTGTTTTTCATCTGTATGTGTGTCTTCATTTTTGTTTTTTGTCCAATGCTCCAGTGGTGTCTCTGTTTCTTAGTGTGTCCAGGGTTGCCATTGTCCATGGATTGTTCGTTCTTTTGATTGACAGTTCGATTCTCACTTACTTTATGACTAAATTGTCAGGATGTCTTACTTTGCATCTTTAAAAACATAACTTTTTTGGTACTTATTTGTAACATGTTTCTTTCTTGATCACAAATGTTTATAGCACACTGCATTTGATGGCATCGCAGCGGTATCAATACAATACAACAATCATATGCTACGTTCAGCTATGCTTTCAAAAGTCACTTGAAATAAACTAATACCGTTTTAACTAATACATATAGTTAATGAGTAACTACATTGACCTTCGTTACAAAATATCTACTTAATGATGCTTACTTACTAAAAATATATTCAATCTATGAGAGTTTCTCTTGCAGAAATTTATAAATTTATAACCCAAAAGTTTATTGATTTATTTGATTATTTGGAACCAGACTTAAATATACTAAACCATGTGATTTGCGTCTGATGTACTGCTAGTATTTCTTAATACAACAAGAAAACTGTGTATTATTTCGACAGTTTTTCCTCGCCTAGACTGTAGCTTCAGATTTGGTAACCGCCCTTCGTCCTTTAGTTCTATTAACCACTTATTGAATGATTTTTGATTTGATCTGCACTGATAAGACAAAAGTTGTCGAAATGCGCATATAGAGAACATAAACTAACAGTAACTTCGATATTTTGTTATTTATTACTACTAGGCCGATGCTTCTGTTGGTGGACTGTTAGTCCCCGAGGGTATTCACCAACCCAGTAATCAGTAGTTCGGTGCTGAACCGAAAACCGATTTTATTGAAATTGGCAATATCTTAATTTTACATAATTTTGCTTAAAACTAAAAAGTATCTCACTCATACATAGCTCTGTCCTTAGCTGAATTTTGGCTTTTTTATTTAGATACTTTTGGTTATTTGTTCTCTATCAGCCTATACAAGTTTTTAGGTTGATAAACTTTTAATTTTTTTTATTTGATCTGCACTGATAAGACATAAGTTGTCGAAATGCGCATATGCAAAAAATAAATTCACAGTAACTTCGGGATTTTGTTATTTATTCGATAATACGATCAGATAACGTTTTTGCATGAGAAGTAATCTCATTGTAATCTCATCGTTGACTGTCAAACACCTATAAATAAATACCCTGGTATTTTTTTACATTATCTTTGTGTTGGAGCAAGATGAGCAACATGCAAAAAAAAAAACGAATTTCCTCGTAGGCCAATAACAAGCAAACTGCTATAGAAATCAAAGAATCACTACGAAATCTTAAGGTCAGTCTGTAAGGCATTACAGTACACTCACATAACGAATGGGCGCAATAACAAAATTACCAAACAGGATTGTCAAGAGCCAAAGTCCTTGAAGCAAAAAGACAAAGCAGGTGGAAATCACCGGAAAAACTTGTCGACCATAATACTGCTGACTTGGTACAGGCATTTCAAAAGAAATGGTTGGTTAAACCGGTTTTATGGAGTGCTAAACCTCTCAATCTTCAATATTAACCAAATATATAGTCAATACTGAAAATTGTGTTAAAAATACGGAGATATGTTTATTGGAGAATTACTTATAAGGAATTGTGATTATTTTATGAAAGGATATGGAGTAAATGAACACGAGACCATAACATATATGTTAACTTCAACTGCAATAATTTTAATGACCTGTATGGCCATTTCGGAAATGTATTCCTCATCAGCAGCACTAGAACCCAAACAAAGGAAATCCATAATTTAAAAATGTTTAAAATGCATAAAACCAAATGAAATCCGAATAATAAGTTATATCAAATATATATTTTAGGACAAAACTACGATGGTGGGAGTTAATCCTTCGATTTTAGAATTTACATATATTTAAATAATAGTAATTGAACAAAGTGTACATATGAGATATTATCTCATGTACAAGTACACCATATCTAAGAAAAATAAAGAGCATACATCTCTACCACGGGGAATTGTTTTACCAACTCCATACTGCAATAAAAGACAAACTCCTGTATTAAATATTTTATGAAAGGATGAGTCTTCCATGGAAGACGTGGGTCGCCTCCACTAATTTAGTCGGAAACACAAATTTCTATAGATTGTTTATCGGGAAGAAGTTGTCCTACAGACGTGAATTGAATAAGCGCATTAGGGAACCCCATACTGAAGTCACCTTCAAGTTTCAAGTGGCTGGGATTTGTAGATGCTGTAACGTTACTGTTGACAGAATGTGGAAAAATGTTACGAAAATTTTTACAATAGTATGTGGAAAAAAAATTTAAAGTCCGTTAACAGGAAGCAGATGTCCGACAGACCTGAATTCAATAAGCCCAATAGGGAACCCCATTCTGAAGTCACATACAAAATTTCAAGTGCCTGTGAATTGTAGATGCTGTAACGTTACTGTTGACAGAATGTGGAAAAAATATTCCAAGTCTATAAGCAGGAAGTAGATGTTCGAGAGACATAAATTCAATAAGCGCAATAGTGAAGCCCATACTAAAGTCACATACAAAATTTCAATGACTGTGATTTGTAGTTGCAGAGAAAAGTGTTACGAAAAAGTGGAACGGACGGCAACGCCAACGACAACGCAAGACGACTAAAGTGATCCCTATATGTCGCCCCACGCTTCGTGTGCAGGCTACACAAAAACATGTGTCACGTTTCATATATTCTTGAATAATCATACATCGTAAAATGCAAATTGTTAGCAAAATCCATCATCTCTTTTTTCCATCTTTCATTTGATATCGAAGTAAAGGGTCACAGTTATAAAGTTGTTCCTCTTTCTTGTGCATTCGAAATGAGAATTGAAAATTAAAAATCAAGACTGCTCTTTCAGTATCATTTATTTTATTTATTTGTTTGATTTGCATGAGGATTTAAAAGTACATAAGAGATGGTAATTTCTATGTCATCTGTTGTCTTTGCAGGTTTCGATTTTATCCAAAATTTGTCCATCTGACAACTTTATCATTATTTTAAATGAATTGCTACCTCTACATACAAATTTATTCCCTTTCTAGTGTTTGTAATCTCTGTTGAAAAATAACGAAATATAAATGCTTTTTTTTCATTCGTCGTGTGTAAATTTTACTCTAAAAATTCAATGCTTCTAGGATTTTTTTTTATACCTACCATATCTATAACCTTAAGGTATCCATAGGAAAATACTACGGCATTTGGCGGTGTTGCTACTGGCAACATAAAGGCGAATGATGATGCTATAGATGTTGGAAACATGAAGTACAGTGGATTGACTTTTAGTTGCAATGCCTGAAAGTGTACAAATGTGAAGATTTAATCTCCGACAACAAAGGTATTGTCTGTAAGCAAAGTCAATAAAAATCTTGAGTTAAAATTGTTCAGTTATTTCTCTTAATTCCCTTGTAGGATGAATAATTTGAAATACGTCTCCAAATTACGAATTTTCCAATAAAATTGGTATCAATTTATTGTGGACGAGGCCTTTTATTCATATCATTATTTATTCTCTGTCCATCCTCAAAACAACGGCAGTAGAATACCGAAGGAACAAAGTACACGATTACATAAATCAAAGTCCAGAGACACGGCAAAATCAAGAACACTAGAAGACGGAAGACTAAAGACACTACACGCCCACAAAACACACAACCACTACATATACAACACAAAAAACTAAAGCACTAACAGTGTGAACTCTCAAAAAACAGAATGACATCAGGTGCTCCGGAAGGGTAAGCATGTCCTGCCCTGTATACAGCATACGTCACATTGTCAGTGGGGCAAATGTTCTGAAAGATCTGTTAGGTTATTGATTGGTTATTGTCATTTTCTAATCCTGAGACAAAACCAATAAAGAACCATGGTACGTGTAACTTCTCTAACCCTCAAACAGTACCAAGGTGAAATTTTGAAAAGCTTTTGTAATCACTTTTTTAGTATTCAAACATGGACAATGACAAATCGGCACCACAAACATCACTGACTCAGACAAAACTAAAATTAAACAAGACAACACAAAAAACTAAAGCACTGACAGTGTGAACTCCCATAAAAACAGAGAGCGACATCAGGTGGTCCGGAAGGGTAATCATGTTGTCCTGCTCTGTATACAGCTCCCGCCACACTGTCAGTGGGTAAATCCAGGGTAAAGTCAAAACCGGTAATGTCAAATCCGGGAAAACATGAATCTAGCTGAAGATGTCGGTTTTCATTTGTGACACTGACATTTCATATCTATCTATGATGTTGTGGTGACGGCCATAGAATTTCTGAAGGGACCAAAGTAACAAGGGCTGAACATATCCCTGACTCAACAGTTTTTGTGACAGTGCTTTTGCTCTTTCCACAAAGTCACTGTATAAACTGCACGCTCTACAGTAACGAATTAATTGTGAAATATACACTCCATATGTTGGGGAGGTAGGTATATTGCTGCAGAGAAAGGGAAAATTCACAACTAGAAAGTCAAAATCATCACGTTTGTCATATAGTCTAGATTTCAGACGTCCGTATTCGTCAATGTATAACAAAAGGTCAAGGTATGAAGCAGAATTCGGTGCATCTGTTGTCTCTTTTATTTCAAGTTCACTGGGGTACATGCGATGTAAATATTGTTTAAATCTTGGGTTATTAAGAGAAAGTACATCTATATACCTGAAGCTGAAATTAAAAGTCTGGGCTAATTGTTTTTGTTTTTGTTGTATTAGCCCTTGTAAAAACTTTGCTTCATATGAAAAAAGGAAAAGGTCAGCTAAAAGTGGCGCACAATTTGTTCCCATTGGAATTCCTATTCTGTGGAAAAACGCGGCCTCCACATTCAACAAAAATATTGTCGATCAAAACTTCAAGCATTTTTATCACGTCATTTTCACTGTATTTCTTGTTTGACTCACTGTGGTTCTTAACGAAATGTGTTTTGTCTTTTCCTATTACGAAATATGAATACCTGCGTTCTCCGTTTTTGGTACAGAAACATTGATGTATCAGATCGGAAATTACTGTTTTAAGTTTATTATGTGGAAGGGTTGTATACAGGGTAGAAAAATAAAAAGTTTGAATGCTATTACAGTATGCGAGACTGTTTGAGGAGAGCTGTTGAAGGAGATCTTTGGAATTTTTAAGAATCCACATCTGATTCACGCAACTCGTAGAATAGGCTTTTTCGCAGTAGCTTTTAAGACCATCTCTAACTGCAGTAAGTAAAGTGGTAAGGAGTTTGGATAGGGGCCTAGTGGTACATCTGGCAGGTCCTGCAATGAATCTCTGTTTGTAGGGATTCTTATGAAGCTTAGGCACCCAGTAAATGTAAGGGAGATAACTGTTACCGTCATCCACTTTGATACCGAAGGATGATAATACAGAAGTGTGGTTTGTGATTATCTCGTCCCTTGATAATGTAGTTGGGGTATAAGTAGGATTGCCAGATGAAGTGTCAATACCCAACTCCTTAACAATACAGTCCAAATAGTGTTTCGCACATACAAACACAATATTGTTAGAAGCTTTGTCTGCAGGTACTATGACGTATTTTTCCTGGAGGTTTGTCAATGTTTTTGCAACAAGAGGATCATCAAATATACTGAGCGTTCTAGTTTTCATAGATGTTTTCAAGCGCCGGACACGATTTATGATTAATGACTTAATCGACCTGATCCAGTCTGAGAATGTCTCAACATATGTCACATTCTGGCATAGTCCTCAACTGCATCCATCATAATTTTGGAATTATACTTCCAGTTGAAGTGCTGGGGTTCACGGAATTTGGTCCTTTTGACAAGATATCTCGTAATTTTTGGTTTTCAACGATATCTAGGTCACCGGTTATCACGTGTTCTGCAGGACTATAGTTGAATCGGGAAGAGGAGCAGGTGTTTAGATGTTTAGATTATATCTGCCTGCGCTGAGGAGACATAAGTTGCCGAAATGGCCATATTCAGAAACTAAATTTACAGTAAGTTAGGTATTGAGTTGTTTGTTTCCACTGGGTCGATCACTCTGCTGGTGAACTGTTAGTTACCAGGGATATACACCGGCAGCCCAGCAGTCAGATGCTTACTCTAACGGTGCACCTGATCTCACCCATGGTGTCTATTGGGTCCGTGTTGTTCAGCTGTGTGTGTCTTCATTTTTTTTCTTTTCAGTCCCGTACTAATGTGGTATCCTTGTTTCTTCGTGTTTTCAATATTGCCGTTGTCCATGGATTGTTAAGATTTTTGACAGACGGTTCTGTTCTCACTTACTTTATTTGGAATTTTACTATATCTATGTTTTAAGCTCACCAGACTCAAAGGGTCAGGGTGAGGTAAATGTATTGCCATCACTTGGCGACAGTCGTTCGTCCGTTAAACTTGCACATTTGCATCTTTTTCTCTGAAACTACTGAAACAAATTCAACCAAACTTTACAGAACTGATGTATGGAAGGTCCTTTACAAAGATGCTCATTTGATCCGACAAAAAACATGGCAGCCGTCGCAAAATTTAGGGTTAGGATAGGACCCTACGGGGAAAATCACATTTTCATCTTCTCCTCTGAAACCACTGAAGCAAATTGAATCAAACCTTTACAGGTATGGTGTATGATTGCTCATTTCATTTTGATCCGACAAAAAAAAACCTTGGCCTTCAGCGCAAAATTTGCGTTCAGGATAGGACCCCATAGGAAAAATTACATTTTCAATTTCTCCTCTGAAACCACTCACTTCGTTTTGATTCGACATAAAACATGGCCGCCAGCGAGGAACATAGATTAACATAGGATTCTATGGGAAAATTTACATTCTCATCTTCTCCTCTGAAACCACTGAAGCAAATTCAAACAAACGTTACAGAAATGATGTATGGAAGGTGAGCGATTCAGGCTCAGTTGCTGAGCCTCTAGCTGTAAATTTTGTTGAAAACCAAGGTGTATCTCCCTCATGCTAAGCTCTTTCCCCAGCTGAGTGGATTGCCATTTAGACCAATTTGGTTGATTTATAAACATCTTTTAGATACATGGCTTCCAAATGCTTAGATTTTATCTGCACTAAAGAGACATAAGTTGTCGAAATGGGCATGTACCGAAACTAATTTTACAGTTAGTTTTGTATTGAATTATCATAAGATATCAATTTTATTTTGACATTTCACCTGGCTTATTTGAATTCTATCACAATGATATCCATAACAATCACTTGAATCTGTAACAGCTCGTGCTGTTCTGAATAAATTCCATGTGAAAAGGTGTTCTAAGAAAAGCTATTTAATGTAAAAGTTATAATGGTTAAAACATTGATCAATTAGAAATATTTGCTTACTGCAGTCATTTTGTTTTTTGCTCTTGACTGTTGTCAAAAGGATACTCACAAGTTCTGACATTATTGGCATCATCAAGTTACACATAGCGACATTACTAGTAACCTCTGTAGCGGCAGCAACAATTATACATAGTAGCATGTTCAGTACTGCCGGATGAAGATAATTGAAAAATGCTAGCTGTGTGCCAAGCCACTTAGAAAGTCCATATTCCTGTCCAATAAACAAAAATAATGATTCGATTTTTGTAAATTCAACCATTGTTCCTACGGTATTCTATTGCCGTTGTTTCAAGCACTATAAAAGTTTCAGCATTTGACAATGTCAATAAAAATGTCTAACTCATTTTATATTTGACTGATAGTAGCAGTACAAATAACAACATTACGAGTTATGCTAAATCAGCCAAGGACACCATACTATTAAAATTTAAATTGATTTCTGTCAACAAATGTTTACATGATTTAAAACAACAAATATCAAAAATGCAGTCATTTTGAGTTCAGATAGCAATTTCAACGAGTCGTACCTTAAGGGCATACGCCACAGTTACCGTCGCTAAGCGTGTTGAAACGCAGCAATACACTAACGTCATAGTTTGAATTCTCCGCGAAAATGACGTTACAATGGTTAAACGTCACACATCTGCGGATCAAAGAGTCATAGAATTTCAAAGAAACGTGTACTATTTCGGTTTTTTCCGTCTTGAGAAGGGTTCCAAACCATTTTGTCGGTTCATTAATTTATTTTTTTTTGTATGTGTTAGTTTTTTGTACACAAATATTTTGTTTCTGTTGTTTTTTCCAAATTTCCATTAAGAAATAGATTTGCGTATAATATAAAAGTAGATTCAAAAATCTCTCTGAAACTAATATTTTGTACCTTTGTAACTGATTTCAAATGATTTCAATGATTTATGTTGCATAGCTCCGTCCTTGTCTTATTTTGGCTTTTCTATTTACACTCTTATTGGTAATTTGTTCTCTATCAGCTTTTACATATATTTCGATTTATGGATTTCCAAATGTTTTGATTTGATCTGCACTGAAGAGACATTATTTGTCGAAATGGCCAAACACAGAAACTTAATGTACAACAACCCTAACATAAAAACCAGCTAAGTACTATGATCTGACAATCTCCCTGCTTCATTAACATATCTGTATGCTAAATCTTATTTTGATGAATTTTAATTTTGGATTTCAGTTTCCTAAATCTATGTCTCGTCAACTCCAAAAAAATCTGATAAACATGTAAAAAACAAGTTGATTGTGAACAAGGTAAAAATGGCAATTTCACTTTAGGGACAATGTTTTGCAAAGTGGAGATACGCCCTTATTTTCTCCTATCTTGATAAATGTTTCGACAGTTACGATACGGCTATTTTCTGCAGAAGAGAAATATCCAAGTAAATTATGCAATTTGATTTGTTACCCTGACAGGTGATATGAGACCATATCCCCATGGTAGCAAAATCACATTTTTTAAACACTTTTTATAGAAAAATTGTAACACTTCTAGCAGAATATAAAAGTTATTCGGGTTTCACAGGGGATACGGGTTCATATTCCCCGTCTGTGCCCCATATCCCTTCGCCTGACGGGTCAGGGGATATAAAATACAGACAGGGAATAGAAATCCGTATCCCGTGTGGATTCCCGAATAACATATAATATCCGAATTATCTCTGCCTCGAATAAGACATAATTTTGTGCCTTTTCCAACAGGCAAGAACTTTATACTTCTCATCGACACCTTTAACGTTCACTTACCTGTGAAATCTGGTTAATGTGTGTTTTCTGGATTAATATTTTGTACGTAGGTAATTCAGTTCCTCTCTATTTTTACATTGTCCTCTTTTTAGGGGTAATAGTGTAAACAACTGTTTATTGAATTTTTGGGAAAATCATCAAAGACTATAAAATAAATGAGATTTACCATTTTATCGCTGGATGAAGCCTTTGCAAATAAGATGAGTTTCAGACTTTTTTTAATTTTTGGTTTTTTTGCCAATTTCCGTATATGTTCTGCACAAAATTTAAAATATTCTACGTAAAAGGGGGTTTCAACGAAAAGACCCCCACTAGTCTTGATCTGCGCCTATGCGTTTATTGAAAATGTCAAATAAAACTATGTACAAAATATACTCGGATCCAAGGGGTTTTTTTTCGTTCACAGACAAACAAAATAATAGAAACCTTATGTATAAATAGCATGGTTTCTTCTTTACATTTTGTTTTGCTTCGTCTAAATGCTCTTTTCAAGGGGCGGATCCAGAGTTATGAATCCCGGTATTATGAATAATATTTTTAATTGGGTGGTGCTCGATTATAGCTTCTGAACGGTGTGTTCCCTGAATGCCAACATTCTTATAATCACATAATTAAATGTTGTTGTTTTAGTAGTTATAAAGGGGTACAGTAAGGGGCTTATTAGATATAAACTTTATAAATCTAATTAGTTAAACATAGGTAGACAAAATAAATGAATATTGTAAATAATATTGTAAATTTTAGAGTAAAATATGAGCAAAAGTGATAAAAAATACACATGTATATTTTTGAATTAATTTTGTAAATTTTGTTGTGAATATTGTCAGCAAAAATGTGAGAAAATATAATCAATATAAATAATTTTTAGGGGTAATAGGTGTTTAAATTAAAAAAAAATACTAGAGGCTCACATGAGCCTGTATCGCTCACCTGGTGACTGGTTTTATTCATTGTCAATTTACTCAAAAGACTTGAAAGACATCTGTTTAATAGGCAAACATTTCAGAAACATTGTTATCAAGTTTGACTCTAATTAACCCAGTTGTTTTAGAGGAAAAGATCTTTATTCTTTCGATATGGTCAAATATTTAACAATGTTCCCCGCTTGCCCCCATTTTGGATAAGGGATTGGTAAAAAGTAATTGTATATAATAAGATACCAGTAACTATTTGTGAATAAAACTACCAAGCTGCTAAGCTTAATGATTCAAGTTATATTCTGAATCAACTATTACTTCTTGATCATTGAATACTTAAAATACATGGAATAAGTTATTTAGAAACAAATATTTTTGCGTGTGTGTGTTTTTGTTTGGCAAACTAAATGATAGAAAATCAATTTATATTTGAATTAAATTAAATATTCTTTACTCACTTACTTCTTCATGCAGAAAATAAAAATACTAACAGATATTTTTTTTGGGGAAAAATGTTTGTTGTTTAAGAACTTAAATAAGAATCTTTTAAACGAAGAGTCAGTCAGGAAGACAATCAAAATGACAATTAAAACAGCACAATATTTTTCAGGTAATTAAAAAGGTTCAATAATTACCCTATGCGAGGCCCCATGATCCTCACTAATGAGCACCTACAGAATTCTTTGATTTTATAAAATGTTGGCATTCAGGCACACAGCCCTTCTGAACACTCCGAACACTCTGAACAGTAATCGAGTGGGTCAGAACAGATGTGCAGAACATGTTACGACTGTGCCAATTGACGAACGAGTCACAGAGAAAAAATTGTCAGATAAACTGCTTTATTGTAACGACAAAAACGTTAAAAATTCTTTTATACGAAGTTGATCATACACGAAGTTAAAATTCAACAATTATTGATGTTAGATTCATCGGAAAGTGATATACACAAGGTCATAATCAAATACGCTTGCTGATCTAAAACACAAATGGAAATGTATGTACGCCTGTCGGTTTCGCTGGTTGAATTAAATTTAAAAATCAATAAAGATCAAAAGAAATCAGTTAAAAATGCATTTTCACGATTTTATAAGTGATAATGTTTTTTTTTATATTCCATGCTCGCAGAAGAAAGTAAACTGTGTTTCCAGTTTTTTTTCTGAAAACTTGAAGGTAGAATCAATTCAACTACGTATAATGTATAAATTCTTTAATTTTCCAATGAGGCCGGGGTTGTTATAGAAAAAATCAAGGTAATGTTAATTTTGACTTCCATATTGAATGTTCTGTTCCTGTTTTATGCTACTCGATTATCCATGTTCCATAGAACAGAACATGTCCTGCACAGGATAATCGAGCACGGCCTTGGTTACAGGTACATATACACAAAACAAATGTTTGAGGAGAAATCTGACCTATTATTTATCCTCGACGTTTCTAACTTTAGCAGCTGCGTTGAAAGATACGGAATAACGTCATTGATGCTTTCCCGCGGAAATTGACGTAAAATGTGATTTTTGGGAGGTTTTTATGCTATATCTCGAAAAAACGCACGTTAACCCCTATTTTTTATTTCACATCTGAATTCCTTGATACAAGCCCTACAACATATATGAAATTCAGGGAAAAATCAATGTGGGAACCATGACAAAAGGGTTTTCAAAACATACGAATTTCAGGTTTTAGAATTTAAAAGTTGAAATAAGCGACAAAAAATAAGATATATAAAGAAAGAAATGAAATAATTTTGATCTCATGTAATAGTTTAAGTCTGCAAGATTAACTTACAGAAAAAATTACTTGACTATCTATAAAAATAAAAAAGATATACCGATTTGAATTTAGCCCAAAATTTTGCAGTAATTTCAATTTTTACTCAATTTTACCGAATTTCCACGCTTTATATCTTGAAAATTAGTCCGATGAGGTATATATATTTTTGCATATTTGGAAAGTACGTATCAAAATTGTGCAATACTCAAATTTTCACAAGTTTTTCAATGTAGATCGAAACTGTGTCGTATGCCCTTAAGCGTAGATAAAAATTCTTCACTGTTATTAACTGTTAAGACAAAAACAATTGACAAAACTGAAGTATACAAACCGAAAGTCCAAAAACGTGTTAATCATAATACAAAAGTTATTCAAGTTTGATAAATAATTTTTCCTTGTCACTCTATATAGTGACGTTACATCATTGCACAAAAACATCTTTGAGTAAACGTTAAGTCTCATTTACATTAAAAAATAATACGCAATGACACTGGACTCATAACATCAAATATATTGTAAAAAATATATATGGCATAACTAATCCGAGCTTTAAGGCCACTCCAGAATCAATTATCATAGTTTCTTATTAGTTTTATTATAATAACAGCTTATTTGCAGAAGTGACGATTCAAAGGTATTAACTTCACTTATAATATTTTCCAAAGTAAATATAATCTGAATGCAGATGACAGTCTTGGATATTAACGATTCCATGGTCCATTTTTATTATACCAAAAACGTTACACCAATTATTTCAAATTTTTCCTCTGTGTAGTTAACTGAATACAGCTAATTTTAAGAATTATTTACTGGTGATCAATTATTAACTTTTTTTCATGATTTCTGAATTGCTGCTCGCTACAATTAATAACAAAACATTTTAAGATATTTCATGTCATGTGACAATTTTTGCGTATGGAATTGATTCTTTACCTTTTCAAGTAACAATAATGAAAATGATAATAACATTACATCAGTGTTTCTGCTTATATGTACAAAAAAATGTAATCAATGCAATGGTTTTTTTGCCATTTTTTTTCAAGAATTTTCATACTTTTAAAATGGTTATGATGAAATATTGTACAGGCAAAAACCATGAAAGGCATTTGAGTAAAGTACAAGAAGGCAGAGTATACTTATATGCGAGGTAACAATTTCACTATTGCCAGAGGTCTCACTTCTTTTATAAACATGAACTGCAGTAACAGAGGAAAAGATGCATAAGTCTTGCAAATAAAATCAACAACTGCCAATTTTCTGTCCTCTTGATATCTATTACAATAACGTGAAATTTGGAATATTAAAAATATTAACTGTAAGTACATCGGCAAATATAAGATGATCATCTTTGAGAAGAGGTTTCAAAGGACCTGTCTCGCTTCTGTAGCTACAACATTGTTTCCTTTTCGAATGTATTTCAAGAGATATGTTGAATTCTTTGTCTGCATCACTCGCAATTCTTATTTGTTTTATGATCATATTAACTTATGTTATAAACCTGGCTAATAAAGGCTAATGCAAATCCTCCACCTAGAAGAATAATCACTCCCCAAGGTAATTTCTTCTCGGCTGTTTTCCAAGTCAATAACGGCTTTATCGGTTCTGAAAAAAATCTTGTCGTTGATAGCTTTGACAATCATTGTAATTTGTCAATTGAAATAATTAAGCGCTATTATGTGCTAGTTATGTAATCCGTGAAAGGGCAATGCAAGTCGTTGTTAAACTATAATGTTTTCGTCTTACAATTTTTTTAGGAAAAAGAAGCGTAATTCAGTATCCTTTAAAAACAATGCATGAGAAAAAAAGGCAAAAAGGACTAAAAATTTCAACTACAGTCTACAGAGAACTCCACAGCTAAAACACAAATGAAAGACCAATGTAGACAACGATAGTCAAACTTGGTACATGCTTTACGAAAAGCCAGCGATAGGGATAAACCGTTTTTTGATTGTTCATTTAAAACTAGTTAAGTTGTGTCCCAAGGTGGAAATAAGATTTTTATAGCTTAAATGAAAGAAAAAAATAAATGAATAAGTAAATAACACGAAAAATCAGTACTTTTCCCATTATGTAGCCAACATCTTTACCTTGGATGCATTTTTTTTCACTTGCGTAATCTACATCTCTATCTCGGATATAAACCTCTGTAGTTTATGTTTTTCCATTATTTACCCTACATCTTTAACTTGGATTTATGTTTTACTTTCATTTCATTATTTTCAACTATGTAATAAGTACTTTCGTGCTGACCCGAAAGCCGATTTATTTTAGTATTTGCAATATCTAAATTTCAGAAAATTTTCGATAAAATGAGTATCTCCCTCGTGCATAGCTATGTCCTCAGTTTATTTTGGTTTGTTTATTTAGTTCTTATTGTTTATTTGTTCTCTATCACACCGTCCGAGGTGTTTGGGACAATGGAATTATCAGCTGGATTTCTAACAACACGACAAACAAGCATAATAGTTGAGTGGTTCTGTGGCGTATATGATTTGTAAGTAAATGTTTTTTGTAAAGAATTGTGAAGCTTAAATGCTGTTATGAAAAATTGCCGGAAAATTCTACTCCCTCTTGCGAAAAAATCTACTCACTCATGCCGTGGAGCTACTACCTTCGTGGTAACGGTTGCACACGGTGTATCAGTTTCTACACTTTTAGTGATTTCTGTTCTTCCAAATGTTTTGACTTTATATGCAATGAGGAGACATAAGTAATCGAAATCTACATATGTAGAACCTAAATTCAAAGTTACATCAGCAGTTTATTATTTGTTATTCCTTATCTTGCATGTATGTTTTTTCTCTGTGTAATCTGCATCTTTTTTTAGGGGGGGGTTATGTTTACACGTTACACGGACGGGAAAATATTTTGCAAAGACTCCTAAGGAGGCCTCTGTTTCCCGTTTCAGGGGCTCAATTTTCAGCGATTCCGGCTTCATGCTGGAAATCCTTTCCCGTTCTCAGGTGAATTTTTGCGATGACCCCGTTCCCCGCTTGCTAAAAAAGGCCAATTCCGCTTCCCCCGTTTACCCCACGGAGACTCCTGTATATAATCTGCATCTTTATTTTTGGGGTATGTTCTTTTTATAATAAAATCTTCATCTTTATTTTAGACGTATGTTTTTTCTTTTATATAATCTGCATTTTAATCTTAGATGTACGTTTTTTTTCTATTATATAATCTGCAATTTTATTTTAGATGTATGTTTTTTTTTTCTTTTATATAATCTGCATCTTTATTTAAGTTAGAAAAAAGAAGGGAAACGGGGAATGTGTCAAAGAGACAACGACCCAAAGCGGAGTTATTACAACTCAAAGCCACCATAAGATCTTCAATGAACGGTGAGAAAACCCAACACCCAACGGCAGGTCGGAGTCGGCCCCTGAACAAAGAGCAATCAAGTCCAGCGAAATAAACATCATCCTAAACTCCTATAGAGATAAATTTAGATGTATGTTTTTTTCTATTATATAATCTGCAATTTTATTTTAAATGTATGTTTTTTTTTATATAATCTGCATCTTTATTTTAGATATATGTTTTTTTCACTTATATAATCTGCAATTTTATTTTAGATTAATGTTTTTTTATATTATATAATCTGTATCATGCGGTTTGTTTATTATATAACCCACATCTTCATTTAGGATGCATGTTTTTTCTGATCTTTAATGTGCATTCTTCATGTTCTTATTTGGGATGCATGTGTTCTTATTATATAATCTGAATCTTTATCTTGGTTGTATGTTTTTTTCCATTATATAATCTATACTTTATGTTGGATGTATGTTTTTTTTTAATCTTTATTGTGGATGATTGTTCTTTCATTACGTGATCTACATTTTATCTTCAACGATTTTTTCATTATATTTATTTCTACATGGATTACTTACCATTTCTGGACAATTTTAGAAGTTTAGATGGAAAAATAAATAAACTACATGACAACAGAATAGATGGTGTAGAATTAGACACAGTGCTGCAAAAAAAAAAATAATACTTTGACTGTGCGTTTCAACGTTAGTGCATAATCAATGAAATGGTAATTTGATTCCCATTTCAATAAATCCTAGTGACCTCGTATTATCATTCAAAGTCTTCTAATTTCAAACATTAAGTCAAGTGTAATGTAATAAATTAAATACTGCAATTTAAAACAATTCAAAATGAGTTTATAATCTAGTAACTTTGCATACATATACTCTTGGTCATAAATATGGAATATTTTTGTTGAGAATGCCTGAGATATTTAAGGGTTGTTTGTTTTCAAAAATTCAAATTATCCTTAAAAAAGCTGAAATTATCAATAAAATCATTCTTGTGCACGATGGGCACCGAAAATCATTTTCGGGCAATATTTGTACAACCAATATTCAATTTTAAAAAAATATCCAATTTTCACCAAAAAGTGGGTTGAAGGAGTAGTTTGAAGGAGTGGTTTGACAGATTCATAGAATCAGAGACCTTCGTACATCACAGGTAAAAAACAATGTTTAAAGCAAAATATTATACTTTCATCCTAACACTTTTGTGCATAATGCTTCCAAACTTCCTATTTTTGGCTCTGAAAATACGAATATTCCATTTTTATGACCAAGAGTATATTTAGGTATTTTGAAACTGCTTGAGCAAAATAGCGAAATTGCAACCATCCCTCTTATACAATTTACTTTCAATCAATTTAATTGGTAAGAACCACAATCAATATGTGAAAATTGATTTTCAGAAAGGTTTTTGTTTCAAAGAATCTTAAAAGTTACTGGAACTAATAAAAATCAACAATTGATCAAACTATAAATTAGTAGTTATTTGTGCTAATGTTTGCTACACCTTCTGTTTTCAGGATGATTTGAAGGTAGAATGCTTTTGACGTTGCATGAATCTGACAAATGAGACCCTAACGGGTAACAAGGACTCAATTTTTACTTTGACATTTATCAAATTAAAAGCAAACGAATACGGAAGCAAAAGGAGCAAAGCGGGATATTCCAAAATCAAAATCTAGAAATACGGCAGTTCAAATCAAGCACGAATTGGAATAGCATGACAAAGACAAATCAAATAAACAAAAATGAACTAGAAGACCACAAAACTAAAGCACTGGCAGTGTTAACGTCTTCAAAATCCTATGGCATCATCAGGTGCTCCGGAAGGTTAAGTATGATCTGCTCCACGCGTGGCACCTATCTCAAAAAAGGAGATATGTGTTCTACAGCTACTTAACTATGATTTGATACCACATAAACTTACCTGGGTGGAAATATATCTTGCCAACCAAATCCGCCAAGGTCTATTGTTATCCACAGGAACGCCAGCATCAGGAAATGGCCAATAACTGCTACGTGGGCAAAACTATAATACAACAAACAAAACATTCAATTTTAGCATATATGTGAGCTAAAGCAAATAGATAGTTTTGGTTAGGATGTAAGATAAATTTTGATTCTACCGTTTTTTTTATATCTTGAAATAATTATAGTTGTATTTAAGTATTAGACATTTAGTTTTAATGTGGTGTCTGATACAATACATTGGGTTTATTTCTTATTCAATAATTAACATCCTGCTAAAATAATATTATTTTGATACTTTGGATTAGGTTACTCCACAGTTTTCGAATAACAAAATACCGAGGTTACTGTGAAGAATTTAACTATTATGAGCTCAATTTTTCTCATTTAATTTTGTGATACTATAAAAAATGTCAATGAATTTAAAAGAATGTACTGTAAAATAATTTTTGTTTTAAATTCTTAATAAATTGACCTTATAAGCATCCATGCCACCTAAGATCAAATTGATTCAAATGAATACGACGCAGGTCTATTTACCAACAAGAAATATTTTTCTCACTTTTGAGATACACAGCAATTGCTATCTTTAGCGATATGAGATTTGATTGTCTTACACTAGTTCAAAACAAATTAAGAAAAAAAAAATAAAAATAAAAATAAATAAAAAAAAAAAACCGAAAAATAAAATAAAAACAAAAAACAAAAAAACAAAAAAAATGTGCGGTTTTACCGGAAAATATCACATTGAATTATTTTTCCAAATTAGTGTATGTGTTCTACATCTGTTTCCATTAGTGATCACAAGTGTATTTAATTAACGAATTGTGATTTTTTTGTCGTTTGAAGNATTGATTCAAATGAATACGACGCAGGTCTATTTACCAACAAGAAATATTTTTCTCACTTTTGAGATACACAGCAATTGCTATCTTTAGCGATATGAGATTTGATTGTCTTACACTAGTTCAAAAAAAAGTAAGAAAAAAAAAAAAATAAATAAAAAAAAACGAAAAATAAAATAAAAACAAAAAACAAAAAAAATGTACGGTTTTACCGGAAAATATCACATTGAATTATTTTTCCAAATTAGTGTATGTGTTCTACATCTGTTTCCATTAGTGATCACAAGTGTATTTAATTAACGAATTGTGATTTTTTGTCGTTTGAAGTAAAAATTCAGAGGAAAAAACGAGAAAATTCGTCTGTGAAAATATGGCACGCTAGGGTATGAATTCGAGATATTATGATGTTACAAAAAAGGTAATAGAACCGCAGACTCTTTAGGTTAAGAATTTAATCACCCCGGACTCAGCAAGCTTCCTACGAGACTGGTAATCTTACCACTGAGAGTCTGAGATTTCTTTGTCTCGCCCTTCCTCTGGTTTTAGATTCTTATATGTCTTCTACTCCCCAGTGGTGTGCGATAATTTAACATACATATTATTCTGACGTCTGTGACGCTGCTTTGGAAGATGGGATGTCAAGAACGATTTGATGGTGAATCAATAGTACTTTGTTGTTATAAATTATAGAGATATACTCATACATTTCGTTTTAGTCGATGTAAGATAATATCATTCTTCTGTGAATGGGGGGTTTAAAGTGGAAGATCGATGCACGTGACCTCATCTCTAACTGGTAAATGACAAACTGGAAGTGTTGTTTTATGTGATACATATCATGACTGTACCTGATGTCACAATGTTAAGTACACTCAAATGATAGCGATATTGTTCATGTAATATATGATTCTAGACCTTAAAATTCGTATGCAGTAGGTACTTACATCGTATCAAAATAAAGATCGATATTCATTTCTAGAAAAATAAGTCAGATCGGCTTTTTAGGGTACAAAAAGTCTTGTTTTATACTCAAAGTACAAGACATAATATTGCCACGCAACTTATTTTATCAGTGCGGTCTTGTGGTGAGGAAATCGTATTTTATGTTGATAAACGTGAGAAAAATCAAGCACCGTTGAATATCTCGGACATCTTCAGGTTACATTTCAATAATTCCCTGAGTTGGTCAAGCCTCGTCCGTGAACATTGAAATACCCTTCGGTTTTTGGGTTTTCAATCTTTCTGTAATATCAGAAAATCTTACACGGCTAAAATAGGATCTATTGTGTCTTCAATGGAAGATATGAAAAATCAATGGATTTTTTTGGCACAGATGGAAGAATCACATTTCATTATTATTGTAACATAATACATCGGCAAATAAATACCTAAGCAAAAGTAGTAAAGGGAAAAAAAACAATAAAAACAAAAACAAAAAACAAACGACACAATAAAACAGTTCTCCAGTTCTTTTAATTAACTGGAGACCTGCGTGAATAAGATACACGAATATGGGAATCGTATTCTTACCGAATTTATGCGGAACATGTGCTATTTTTAGTAGTCAATCTCTCATCAAATAACTAAATACCGAGGTTACTACAAAACAATTTTTAACTGAGTATTCGCACAACAATGTTTAAACAATAAAAAGGTAAAGAGATTTAGATTGATCTATACTTACAGCAGCAGGTTTGCGCCTGTCCTAAGTCAGGAAATTTATTAAGCCTTTGTGTGTCTTGCCTTTTTTTCTGTGTCTAGGAGTCTAGGATGATGTTTATTTCGCTGAACTTGATTAATCTTTATTCAGGGGCCGACTCCGACCTGCCATTGGGTGTGGGGTTTTCTCACCGTTCAATGAAGATCTTAT
>MJUU01024191.1:56456-68159 GCA_002080025.1 Modiolus philippinarum
TGATTTTTGGCTTTACATTTAGATCATATTGGTTATTTGTTCTCTATCAGTTTTTAAACATCTTTGAGTTTATGGTCTTCCAAACGTTTAGAACTCATCTGCACTGAAGAGACACAAGTTGTCGAAATGCGCATATACAGAAATACAGAAAATAAATTCACAGTAACTTCGGTATTTAGTTATTGATTGATCTATACTTACGTAACTGGTCCCAATTTATCATATTCTTTCTTAAGTGTAGCTTTAATTCGAGACTTTGTTTCTTTATCCCCGGATGAGAATTTGTAACAGGATCTAGAAAATAGTAAAATGGATATTAATCAAGCTATAACTTGGATTGATAAGAACGTACCTTGGATAGTGCTATCCCAAATGTGCAATGATTTGTTCAGGCCGGAATTTAGGACCATCTTAAGAGTGTCTTAAGACATATTTTCTGATGGACATCAATAAACACTGGTCTTAAGTGCTGTTTTGTCATTAATTTACAAATTGTTATGGCATGAAAGGCACAAAATATGCCAAAGTATTTCTAAATCTGATGAAAACAGTTCTAAATTAAACACTACTGCAATTAGTTTTGAAATAATGGTGCAGCATTTTAATTATACTTTGTCAATAACAAAGATACGACAACATCAAAATATCGTCGACAGAAGATGGAGTGAGACAAAATAACATTTATTGAAAATAAAAGACTTTTTGTTAGCAAGTTCCCAGTTCAGTTATTTTCCGATTGCATAACACAGTTGGGGATTTTCTAGTGTCTGATATGAAGTTAAGGTCATGTTCCATATGCATGTTCATTATCATGCATTCTTTTCATTGGCTGCTAGGTCATAGGTTATCGAATTACTGCACACATTTCACCACGCGGTCAGTCGACAGCCAACTTCTAAAGTGAAACACGCTTTCAAATGTTCGATCAAATTTTGTGAAATATTTTTAAACCCCAACCTCTCCCGCCCATAGGGATGATAAAGGAATGGAATGTTTTTGAAAGACACTAATTTTGAATTTTTAAAAGTATTGCATCTACGTATGCTATTTCAATTTTTTGATATTGTTGTATGTGGGCACTTTTTAGATCCCACCTTCGCATATTATTTTGTCATTTATTCAACTTTGTTATTCATTATTATGTAACTCATTTTTATCAACAATATTTGGTTTTGAATAAATGATTTTCACGCAACTTTGAGTCTATATACATAAAAGATGCAAACATAGCTCGGACTCCTTGGTTTGGCAGTCGTCGTTTATGTACATTGTGTAAGTAATTGTTGTCATGATGGTTCAGTATGGTATGATGCAGTCTTCGTTTTAGGAATCTTGGCTTACAAAAATGTAAAATATCAACTTTAACACTTTTGTGCTGTATTCGTAAGTGAAAATATACTTTAGATAGTTGTCACATTTGAATGAAAGTAATGAGAATTTATTAAAAGTTTTCTAAATTAGTAGAACTACATAAAAGGTTTAGAATAAACCAAAAGAAAATAATAGGTCCACGAGCTTGATTTTGCAATACAAGCAATTAACCTTCTAGCGGGAATGTTCATTTTTTTAGGTTATTCCTAGGGTTTGTATTCAAATTTGCTATTCTTGAAAATCGAGTGAAGGAGTAATGTTAATTTCAAAAATTCTGTCTGAATGCATAAAGGTTAATGTTTTTTTTTACCAACCCAATGTGAGCGAAGCGAACGATGGTTGGTACTTGTAAACGTTTGTTTGTTTGCGCATGCTCAGACCGACAGGACGTTTTTCCCTCGGCAGGAAATTTTCTTCAAAATTCTTGATTACTTCCAATTATTTACAGCTGTAACCATTTGGATTATCTTATCAGATATTCTGATAAACCGATCTACTCAACGATTGACCAGATCCATTCAACTATTAAAATTTAATTGACTCTCTCATCACTATCGTATTTGTTTACTCAAGGGAGGTAACTCATACCGATTTCAGGTTAGAAATGTAAACATGAGACGAAAATGCATCTTCACTGTACGTAATTCTGATGAACTTGGTGGTAAGACACAACAATTATAATGTCCATCAACATGTCCCAAATATTAAAAACTCTATTTCACTATTGAACAGCGAGAAATTACATCCAGGCACCAGTATTTTCCATTGGTACACATCAACAAGGGTTCACAAACTACCGGTCGAACCTAGTCGGAGGCATAGCACATGCTTAACCCGAATTATGCTTTTAGTAATAGCAGGTGTAGAAACAAACCCAGGCCCCAGACCACCAAAATATCCGTGTGGCACTTGCGCTAAAGCTTGCAAATGGGGAGAAAAGGCACTTGCCTGTGATGACTGCGACACATGGTACCATGCCACCTGCGCAGGACTAAATTCTCAGGAATACACAAACCTGGCAAATACATCAGTTTCCTGGTTTTGTATGGTATGTAATGCTCCAAACCACTCAACGGTACTATATGACTTGATAGACTCAGCTGAAAGCAACACTTTCTCCACTCTGTAAACATGCATTTCAGTATCAGATCCGAATATGTCTGGAAAAACTGATCATGACACAAGCAATATCAGTTTTGGAGAACCGGTAGCTTCCTCGTCCCCGAAGAGACCAGGGCAACTTCCAAGGAAAAATAAAAATACAAAAGTGTTACGAACTTTAACCATCAATTTTCGTAGCATCAAGAATAAAAGAACTGAACTGCCAGTACTCATCGAAACATCTCAGCCAGATATTATCATCGGCACCGAGACTTGGCTATCAGACAAAATTGGAACCAGAGAAATCTTCCCTCCAGAGCTTGGTTTTGAAGTTATCAGACGTGACCGAACAGGTGACCCTCATGGTGGAGTCCTTATTGCAGCAAGATCTGATTTAGGCCTCACCCAAGACTTTACTAGCAAGGAATGTGAATTAATAGCAGGAACCATTAAGCTTGGTAACAAATCCTATACGATTGCAAGCTATTACAGACCGCCTAGCAAGAATGATAGAAATCACACCGACAAAGCAATCGAGGAAATACAGAATATGCGTAACAAACACAAGAGAAATATGTTCCTGACATCAACTGGAGGACAAACAACCTAAGTGGAACTCAAGTACTACAGTATGTTAACAGAGCCTTTTTACAAATGAGCGCCGACTTGTTTATTCAGCAAGTAAATGAGCACAACACAAAAGAGAACAACATATTAGACTTATTTTTCACTAGCCACCCAGGTTATGTAGAGAAATGCAGAACATTACCACCATTAGGAAACAGCGACCATGATATTGTCCTTACTGATTTATCTGCTAACCTAATCAGATCAAAACCGACAAAAAGAACCATTTATTTGTGGAAGAAAGCTGACTTAGAGGGCATCACTAACCACCTCAACACACAGTTTGATAACTTTGAGAATACACAGTTTAATACAATTAACAGTATGTGGGAATGTATCAAGAGCAGGATAAAAGAATCCATCGAAAAATTTGTACCTACAAAAAAGACAGCTGCAAGATATAGTAACCCCTGGATGAACACCGAGCTACGACGACTCAGCAACCGGAAACAAAGAGCTCATAAGAAAGCAAAGAAATCAAATGCACCCAAAGATTGGAAAAGATACAAGTCTTTGAAAAGTCAGTTCCAACGAGAGTCAAGACAAGCGCATACTAACTTCATGCAGGATGTTGTGAGTAAAGACTTGAAAGACGACCCAAAGAGATTTAGTCTTACGTTAAAAGTCGTAAACAAGACTCTTCTGGAATAACATCACTCAAGAACAAAGACGGGTACCTACACAGTGACACCAAAACAAAAGCTGCCATCCTTAACGATCAATTTCACTATGTGTTTACAACAGAAGACCACTCTAACATGCCAGATAAAGGACCCAGCCCATACCCAACTATGCATCTAATCAGGATAAGTCTACATTCCAGCCTTCATTTTGAAAAATGCTGCCAACAGTCTATCACCATACCTGACTATTTTATACCAACGCTCCATAGATGAAGGAATAGTACCAGATGACTGGTGTACAGCCAATATAGTTCCAGTCTTCAAGAAAGGGGAAAAGTACACACCATCAAATTATCGACCAGTTTCCCTGACTTCGATCTCCTGTAAGCTGATGGAACACATAATACATAGCAGCTTTATGGACCATTTCGATGAACATCAGGTATTATGTAACGAACAATATGGGTTTAGATCAAAGCGGTCCTGTGAGTCTCAACTCATCCTCACACTTCACAACATCATGAAGAACAAGGAAGATGGCCACCAGACAGACATCATACTTCTTGACTTTGCAAAGGCCTTTGATAAAGTGCCGCATGGTAGACTGTTACACAAGATGAGCTATTATGGTATTCGGAATAACACCCTGGAATGGATACGATCCTTTCTGTCTAACAGAACTCAGTGTGTTATATTGGAGAACCATAAATCCAACCCGCTCGATGTAGTCTCTGGAGTACCACAAGGAACCGTGATGGGCCCACTACTCTTTTTGGCATACGTCAATGATCTGCCAGAATCAACAACATCCAGTGCCAGATTATTTGCAGATGATTGCCTCCTCTTCCGTCGCATCAGAAACCAGCAAGATGCAGCAGACCTACAGAAAGATCTTACTGCACTAGAAGAATGGGAGAGGAAGTGGCAGATGTGCTTTCATCCGGAAAAATGTGAAATTATACGTGCTCCAGGGAAAGGCCAGCAACACCAAGCCTCTTACATTCTCCACGGACACACCTTAAAAACAGTCGACATAGGGAAATACCTCGGAATTACCATCAGTAAAGATCTCTCCTGGGCTCCACATATATAAACCAAACCATCGGTTAAGCCTCTAAGACCCTTGGCTTTTTGAGAAGGAACCTGGGAAGATGTACTCTAGAGGTTAAAACAGCATACACCACATTGGTGAGACCTATCCTGGAATATGCTTCACCAGTATGGGACCCCCACCAGATTACACTCATCAGAGACATTGAACAGGTGCAAAGAAGAGCTGCCCGCTTTGTCTTCAATTGCTACCATGACAATTCTCCTGGCTGTGTAACAAGACTTCTGGATCAACTTCCATGGGAATCTCTCCAACACAGGCGATGGAAACAGACCCTGACTACGTGCTTTAAGATCCAGCATCACTTGACTGCCATTGATCCATTCCAGTTCTATACCGCTGGGGACAGTAGAACTAGAGGTAGCCAAAAACTAAGACAAACCCGAGTGCAGAGAGACCAAGCCTACCACTCCTTCTTTCCAAGGTCCATACGAGAATGGAACAAGTTGCCAGCAAGTGCAGAGTCTACTACACTTGAAGACAGGTTGAACATCATCCCCTGGACACCAGTTCACCTCGCTTAGACAGATGGCCTCCTGTATATAGCTGTAAATATATACATAGATGATTTTAACTGTACATACTCCAGCATTTTGGGTTTTATTTGACTTGGAGAGGCCTCCTGTCTGTCTGAGTATGAACCGAGTTAATTACACTCATGCTGAGTTCAACTCGTTCCGGAAAGAAGAAGAAGAAGAAACACTTTTCGTTCTGAAGCGGAAGTGGGAAGAGCTAAAGCTGTATACGAGGTTTCGGACTGAAATCGTAAGTCACGCTGAAGGCGCGACCACACCAGAAAAGATATTAAATGATGAAATAAATAGTATTAACAATTTATCAGTATGATTCGTGCCCAACACGACCGTATAACTAAACAGACAACTCGTCTGTATTTCGTATTTTCGAACACGAGATCACACGAGACAACGCGTGATCACATGAGACAGGCAGTTTCGCATGTGTAAAATTAATGATTATGGAAGTCAAAATGTCTTGCCGAAGGCACGATTAATATGAATAAATTGATACAACTGTCGTGCGACCACTACCAACATAAATAAAGAATAAATAACAAACAAAGTGTGATTCCCCATGACAACGCGTTCGTTATTTGGCAAACATTGGGTTGCCGTAGCAACGCATTTTCCCAAGTATCTGAGTCAATTTAAAGACGTCGACCGCTGTGATAAGGATAAAACTGTCGTGCTGGAGGCACGAACATTGTGATTAATAGCAAACAATGAATAGTGTCGATGTGCCAAAGCCAAAAGGCACCCGGCCTCAAGTATCATGACACGAATGAAAACGGGGAGCACGGATGTCATGACAACGTAAATAAAGATGGCAGTAAATTGTTGACAAATGTTCATGCAATCATTTATCAAAAATATGCCCATGTAACAACTCCAGTGAGCTCTGCGACGATGAAAATGCTATGAATGATATATGTCTTACCTTGAAGTTAGATATTCCTTTTCCTTGCATTATGTAGACCAAGGCTATTTGATAGCCTACTGGTGTGAATATTTGACTGAAAACTTTCAAAATGAATTGGATTTACGCTTTAAACATAATAATGCTCAAATTAATTTGAAAATCGTCAATCTTCAAATGAAAACAACTAAGAGTCTGCTACGCCATGTACGCCGGAAATATATGTACAACAAGCGTTACACTTCAAGGGCCGACAACTACAGAAGTACTATTGAGATTGCAATGCATTCAGAGATCGCATAAACTGGTGAAATCTGTATTTTGGGAACGTGAATTATAAAATAATCAGACTAGGTGTAAATTTGAATATTTTATTATGAATTGGAGAGTATATTTAGGGAACTTGAGCACACCTGTCAATAAAATAATTTTTGATACGATGACCAATGGACCAATGATTGAAAACGGGGGGGGGGGGGGCTCAAATATAAGTATTTCCCCATTACTTTATATTTTTATTGATTCACATGTCTCAAGTTAACCCCTTCTCGCAGCTCTGCTGAAATTTTCTTGTTTAATATAACATGAAAAGTGGACGGTTATGGGCAACATATTTTACATGTTACGTTATGAAAAAGTACAGAGTATTCGGCATATCTGACCAAATGTCAGAAATCAACGGTGGCAACTTCTTTGCTTTGAAAGTAAATGATGTATCAGATAAGGTGTTTTCTGTTATTCAAACCAGGAAACATCGGATCAAATTAATGTTTTATGATTTCCAACCTCTAAGTCTGTTGTTCCTTCGGTATTCAACTGCCGTTATTTTGAACATAAGAGAAACAAATAATCAAAACGGCTATTTGCATAGCCATGGGCAGATTTTTCCTTCATTACTGTCACAAAAATAGAATTTAAGAAACACTATTTGAAGTGGTGAAATTGAATAAATTTTTGTTGAATTGTTGTCTACAAATTTACTCCAGGTACTGTATTAGTTGATTGATTATCAAAGTGAAAAGAGATTACGAATACAGAGTACCTCCTCATGAAGTAAATCTGTAGCCATATCCATGACAACAACAACATCAAAGCAGAAATCGGTAGTCCAAATGCAAACCAGCTCGCAAAAGTTATTGGAGATTTCCCACCATGCTTTGCAAACACCCTTAAATACAAATAAATGAATTATTTGAATACTTGAAATGCTAATTTTTATGTTATGCAAGTGAAAAATGACACGGGAAAATATACATGCATGTTTGGGAAATAGTCTTATACATATGAAAAGACACTTACCACACCTGGGAAACTGAATTTTACTACCAGGAAGTTAGTTAATACAAAGTGACAGACCCTGTTTTTTTTCAAATGTCACTCTATGTAAAACTGGTCAAAGATCTAAAATATAACTAAAGCCATATAAAAGTCTGCATTTTAAGACAGAAATCGTGTTTATTGTAGCCAGCCACTTCGAGGCGATTCTAAAATCCAGACATAAAGAAAAAAAAACAATTTACCATTGTTTTTTGAAAAAAAAAGAAAAGGGTTTTTGATTTATCAAAACTTATTTTATAAATTCATATGGAGGGACATTCTTTGATTTCTCGAATTGCACTTATTAAGTGTATATGACAGATTTCCGGAAAACGTTTTTTTTTGGTTGAGAACATCGAGTTTCCCAGGCGTGAATATGCAAATAGTGTATTAAAGCGAAAGATAATAGGAAACACCAGTAATGTCCGTAAATCATAATCACATTCCACGATCCACTAGGGAACTGCACCAGAAAAACAATAAAGGTCAAAGGACAAACGTAAACAATGATGGAAACTAGGGATAACGAGGCTTAGTACCGACACTAGCAAAAAACTAGCTTTAACGTATAACTGGTTTATGGGGACTCCAAACTCCCCTTTTCCTAACCCGTTTCTCTATCGTATAATAAACATGCAAATAAACCCAATACAGGTAGATTACTAGCACAAAGACCACTACCCCCAAAAGTAAAGAAAAAGACAAATCGTAATGTAGAAAGATGGGTCAGGGAGGGCACGCGGCTCTACTCCCGGAGCCTGATCTGCAGATTACACAATGTCGCACTACGGAAGAAAGATCAAACTAATAACTTTCCGAAGGGCTTGGTAAAGAATTATCATGTATTTCAGTAGATTTGGGCAATATCAGTGAGAGGCCAGTATAAGTCTAAATTCTCCAGGTCATTGGATAGAAACATCGATTGATATCATTTAAATTTATGATAATTCTCAAATCCGATATTATGGCATTTGATTAATATAACAGCATGTTAAGGGACCAACAATTTAATTTGAAAAGGGTGGTTATGGTTTTTTTTTCTGAACAGCAAATTTATTTATTTTTTTTTCACTGGTATCAACAAAATATTTTTTTTCAAAATCACTATTATTTTTTGGGGCAGAAAGTCTCCTTTAGAATATTTTTTTCATCATTTTGGCAGCCAAAATATTTTTTTCACAAAAAAAAAAATCAGCTCCAAAATATTTTTTGGAAAAAACCATAGCCCCCTTTCAAGTTAAATGGTCGGTCCCTAAGAAATACATAAAGTCTATGTGTCCTGAATTTTTAATTAGATAACTTACAAAAGGGTAATCGAAATTATGTACAACAACTTTTATATACATACATGTCGCTGTGTTCTTTGAACACTAAATTCGGTCCGGTCCCTGTCAAACTACCAATGCCACCTGCATTAGCTGCATGTGCTATACATATTGACATCATTTTGCAAATTCTGGAATATTCGCCATCGTCTTTTCCAGGATTATTTTCCAATTTCCTGATTAAAAAAATACTATGAGGTATGAGCAAAGCTCATTGTTGAAGGCCTCACTGTGACTTCAAGATGAAGAAAAACAATGAAAGTGTTGCTCCATAGCTTTGTTTTACCATGCATGTGTAGAGACTTTGTCACCTGGGAATTTACTCCATATCCTTTCGTTGCATAATTACTAAATATCTAGTAAAATACTGTCTTGCAGGTACTAAATTAGGGAAGTACACCCAAATGATTTAAGGTATTTAGTTACTGTGTAAAAGCAGCTTGCATATAATTCTTTCAAAATTTTTCACACAGTAGTTTTCGCTTTAATTTTCCTATGATTTTTCAGATAGCTTTGCCGTTGGATTTCATTGTTAAAATACAGCAATATTAAAAGCACTTGTGTCTGGCCAATATTTGACAACAGCTGATCAAAATTTCAAAAAATTTCCAATTTTCTTCATACATAATTTTTTATATAGTTTGCCTCAATTTATTGACATCCCGTACGAAAAAATCCGCCTGGACTTTAGACGGATTCCAGGCGTACATTTTAGGCGGATTCCGCTTAAGACATCTTTAACTGGGAATATAAATTCTTAGATGGAATCCAGGCGGAATCAGGGCGGAATATTTAAATTAGTCCGCCTAACTAAAGGCGGATTTAAATTCCGCTTAAAAATTCCGTCTCTCGGAGGGAATTTAGATTTCTAGATCGAGGTTAGGCGGAATCCTCAGGAATTTCTATTGTTAGAATTTGAATTTTTTTTTAATGCCACAAATATATAAACTCTACATACATGTATGACAATACATTACTGTTAAATATAACCTGTAAATTGGATCATTTTAACCATTTTATAACTATCATGATTAATATTTTTGATGTTTAATGGAGTTTCAGAAGTCATGTAAGCCAATGAAAAATATTTTTACCAATACACTGATGACTAATTATTATTTTATATAAAGTTATGATCATCAGATTTAGATCATGAGCATTTGGAAGTTGAACTACCTTTTGTTAAAATTTCATTGAAATTCTATAATGGCAATTTAACCAACAGTGAGCTGTATACATGAAAGTATAGAATCTTATTATCTCCCCTGGATTTTGATTGATTCTATAAAAAATCAACAGACAATGCAAAATAAATATATTTGTATCTTGACCATTCAACACAATTTTCAACTCATTCAATGTTAAATTTAAAAGTAAAACTTCCTTAGTAAACAAGTAAATTAACACCAACCCCTTTTTATTGTTCATATTTCATTTCCATAACTACATCAATCTTAAAACTATGTTTAAAATATCTTCATTATTTCACAAATTTAATGAAACATATTGTAGAAATTTAAGGCAAATTATTTCATATTTCATAATACTCATGTATAACTTTGGCACTAGGATCCCCCTTTCTAAGAAAATTGGTTATGCATAAAAATCAAAGTGTTTGGTGATACAATAATATAATATTCTTAGACATTGTGAACATAATCATTTACCTTCTAAAGAATAATTGCATTTTCCATAAATTGTTCCCAGAATTCTCACAACATTGTTTTAATATCTCCCCCATATTTGCAAAATGATTTCCTTGGCTCCATCTTTTGAAATTCTGCACATGTGCAAAGACTACTTCCTTTTCACCTGTTTCATAACTTTTATTTTTGTTAGCAGGAATTTCAAAAATAACCCGTCTAAGGTTTAGGCGGATTTTTTTTCTGATTTCAATGTACGCCTTAGGTCCGCCTAAACCTAAGAATTTAAAATGGTTTCCGCCTGAATCCCTCTAAGGGTTAGACGTAATTAAGATGGATTTTTTTGGCGATTTCCATGTACGCCTAAAGTCCGTCTAAGTTTCACAATTTTTAAGCGGATTCCGCCTGGATTCCTGCTAAAATCAGGGCGGAATCCGTGTAAAATTTTCGTACGGGATGTTTTAAATGTTAATTTCAAATAATAAGACATCGAAAATGAAACCACTAATGCATTTTCTTTCAGCATATATTAATAGATTGATAAGAGAATACTGGAGTGCCTGAGATCCAAGCTGTAAGTTCAAACGATTATAACAACATATGAAGCAGTGAGAGTAACCGGAAAGTCCCCTCAGTCTCTAAAAAGTACATCTGGTGAGTAAATCTTGGGTTTAAACTTAGTGAATAAATGGTTTCATCATTTATAAGAAATTCCCATGAAAAGTTTTGAGGAATTTTTAAAGAATACAAACTTGAGCTTTTGAAGAACTATCTCCAATTTCTTGACAGCTTCGGAGACATAAGTTGTCAAAATGCGCATATGCAGGATCAAAATTCACAGTAACTTCGGTATTTTGTTATTTGTTACCACTGGATCGATGCCTCTGCTGGTGGACTGTTAGTCCCCGAGGGTATTCACCAGCCCAGTGGTCAGTACTTCGGTGCTGACCCGAAAGCCGATTCTATTTGGAACCTTACAATATCTAATTTTTGTAAATTTTGTTGAAACTAAGGAGTATCTCCGTCATGCAAAGCTCTGTCCTTAGCTGATTTTTCGATCATATTGGTTATTTGTTCTCTATCAGGTTTTAAACATCTTTGAGTTTATGGTCTTCCAGACGTTTAGATTTTATCTGCACTGAAGAGACATA
>MJUU01024192.1:0-25423 GCA_002080025.1 Modiolus philippinarum
AAACTCAAAGATGTTTAAAAACTGATAGAGAACAAATAACCAATATGGTCTAAATATGAAGCCAAACAAGGACAGAGCTTTGAATGAGGGAGATACAAATGATGAAAGTAGCAACAAACCATGATTTTATGCACCAATTATGTTTTAAATCCATTCCATTCATTCCTATAAATATTTAATTTTTGACCATTTTTCACTTAATTTATTTTGATGATGCTTCAAAAGTGTTTGTATTCATAAGAAATAATGACAACATGAAATTCAACTTCTCTTCATGTACAAGTATAGCTCATCTGAAAGATGTAGACCAAAAAATGAAATTTCAAATACGAGTTTTGAAGAACAACACTTCTTTTTATGAACCACCTTTTGTATCTCATTTTGTTGCACGTCTAACAATAACCAATGGGAGTAATAGCAAAATTACCTAACAGAGTTGTGAAGAGCCGAATTCTATGAGACAAAAAGACAAATTAGGTGGAAACCACCGGCAAAATTGCCGACCGCAATTGTCCTGACTTGGTACAGGCATTTAAAAAAAAATGGCTAGCTAAACCTCCCCTTCCATTGTGGTACTGTCCAGTAGCAACTCAACAGCAATTGTCATTGAAAGGTCGTAGACAGTTAATAGAAATGACAAGAATCTTGAATAAGAATTGGGACCGAAACTTCAAATCTTTTTAACAAGGGACTGAAAGAACTTTTTAAATAATCGTATGAGACAGAATTATTTGAAGCCTTGATAAATAAGGCGGTCCCCGGGGATAACTTTGCCCAATGAGAAAATCTGTAGAATTTGTGCTAGCTCTTGCGTAACGAATCAGCTGTGAAACATACACAACGAATCAGCTGTGAAACAAATACATCAAAAAAGCAAATATATGGAATATAGAAAGTAAAGCAAATTCTTACGAGAAAATTATATTCAAACAAATCAAGGTAACATATTTTTTAGGGTACATGTCATTTTTGTCCATGTTGGTTAAAGTAAAAAAAAAATAGGCAAAGCATATTTGACATATTTAACATGTTTTACAAACAGTTTTGATGATTTTATGAATAAAACATATTTTGTGATAAGTTGTATATATTTTTGTTTGATAAACCTTAAGATTTCCCAAAAACAGCGACATCCAATTTATACATTTTTATAGTTTTCATTCAATACTTCATTTTCTTATTGATAATATATCAATTTTGTAATGTTTGTGATGACAGTTTGTATTATTATACTTTAGAAGATTTTTCCTTAACAAAAATTAATTTTACAATTCAATCTATTGTATGTTAGATTCTTATTAAAGCTGCCAGGGTAACATTCACTATAATTGTCATATGACTGAGAAGGTAGCAATTTTTGCACTGTTACCCTCTATTCATGGTCCATTAATTTTCAATAAATGATTGAATTCAAAGTAACATTCAGTATAATAAAATAAATAACATATAGCTGGGAGGGTGACAGAGCAGATTTTTACCCCTCGAAAAACATTGTCAACCTCTGCTTCGCATCTGTTGACAATTTTCTCGGGGTAACAATCTTCTTTGTTATACCTTATAATATTTTCCTTATATAAATGGATTGGGGAAAAATATCGACAATTTGTCTGTTTTATTTATCAAATAAAAAAAACGATCTATTGACCAGTCAACAGTTTTCAGTCTGTTGACCAACACCGATCTGTTGACCACTTGCCTTATTTTGATTGGTTCAAAAATATCACGCCCATATCACATGATCTCCTGTCGTCTGCATAACCAAACTGGAGACGTGAATTGTATTCAGATAATATGGAGCGTATTCATTGAACATGAAAAGGTATAACAAAACAGTTATAGACTGGGTCCTCAAACAACAGCTGTTTTGTTTGACACTCTGACTAAACTGTTGCACTCAGCCTTCGGCTTCGTGCAACAGTTCAGTCCTCGAGTCAAACAAAACAGCTGTTGTTTTCGGACCTAGTCAATAACTGTATACTGTCACCCTCCCAGCTATATGTTATTTATATATTATTGTTCACTGTATTCATTATTATAATTATTTAACGTGTGTTCATGGACATCCATATGTTTAGGTTTGATCTGCACTGATGAGACATAAGTTGTCGAAATGCGCATTTTCAGAAAATAAATTAACAGTAACTTCGGTATTTGGTTATTTATTACCACTGTGCCGATGACTCTGCTTGTGGACTGCGAGTTCCCAAGGGTATTCACCAACCCAGTAGTCAGTACTTCCGTGCTGATGCGAAAACCGATTGTATTGAAACTTGCAATATCTAAATTTAACAAAATTTTGTTTAAAACTTAGGAGCATCTCCCTCATGTTTAGCTCTGTCCTTAGCTGAATGTTGGCTTTTCTATTTACATCCTTTTGGTTATTTGTTCGCTATCAGCTTTAACGTGTTTTTCGGTTAATGGAATTCCAAATCTTTTGGTTTTGATAAGCACTGATGAGACATTAGTTGTCGAAATACACATCTGCAGAAAATAAATTAACAGTAACTTCGGTATTTGGTTATTCAAACCATCAAAAGTTTTGTACAAGCATAAAAACTATTGATTTTTTTTTCAAATTTTAATCTAAAGAATGTTTTAATCTTTACAAAAATGCTAGATATCTTTACCATTGTGTTTATTCTGATTCTTGCTTTTATGTCTGAAAGATGTCTCATTCATTATTGAATGATATGGGCATTTAGTATTTTAAAAACGAATTATAATAATTTATATTCTAGCCAATATTGTTAACCTATTAATTTGTTGCACTCTTGAGACAATAAAACAACTGTATTCATAATCAACTATTACGATTGGTTTCAGGTCTGCTGAAGGAGCTGAAGTATTTACATATGAGTCAGTAGTCAAAATTCATTCAGAAGAAGTACAGTACTAGAAGTACAAAGATGGTACTGCTAAAGAAAATGAAAATAAAAACGAGCTAGAATATATATATTAACAATTTGTATTCAAACTTAAAATTCAAATTCCTTTCACTTGGGTAAGACATCTTCAAGACATAACAGTTAGAAGCAGAATAAAAAAGGGTAGAAATATTGAGAATTTGTTAAAGATGAAAAATATTTCTTTGGGCTAAAACATTAAAAAATTCTTATCTATGAAAAGCTGTCAATATTTTTTATGTCTGTTAATGCTTGGAATTGACATAATATCAACAAGATATAAAAAATGTAGTACTTAATGAAAAATATTAAAAGTTAATAAATTAGATTAAAAAAGTGTTGCACTCCTGCATGAAAAAGATAGTCCTGTGGACTTGCAATGTTTTGTTCTGTAATCTTTTTGGGAAAAATCAAGTCTATAACACTGCATCCTGCGAAAAATAAAGTGAAATATTTTATTGAGATAGGTATTTTTTGGATATCATATGTCAAATGTCAAAATGTTGCACTCCTGACATTGGGGGTATGGTAACTTAACTGTCCCACAAACATTAACGATTGATACTAGTATTCTTTAAAGTTGTATTTATTTAAAGATATATTTTACTAAAAGGTTTGATTTTTACTGCAATTAAATTGCCATTACTTAATTCAAAATAAACCCTTTTTACAAAATACTGGTACCTTTGCTGTTGCACTCCGAACATGGTACCACATTTTTTTTTAGCTCACAACAAAGTCGTATCGTAAGCTTCAGTATTTTAATTTTCTTGGAAATGAAAAGTAGATACATTGAACTTTTTAAAAAACAACAGTAAATTCTTTTTTATTTTTCTTTTGTTGGTAATAATTTAAAAAAAAAAGTGTTGCACTCATGACATTTAAGCAAAATTTTGATGTGCCATGTCGCTGTTTTTCGCTATATCTCATAGATTTTTTAAACAAAAACACAAATTGTCATCACAAACAATACTGTACAACCATAATCACCAAGACAGCTTGTAAAACATGACTGTAAAATATGTCAAATGTGCTTTGCCTCATTTTTTTACTTCACCCATTGATAAAGAGAAAAAGTAGAGCAAGCAAACAACGTTGGGCATCAAAATACCATATCAATTGGCAATATTTATGAGCATAATCCATAATGATGCAGAAAATTATGCACCTTCAAAATATAATGTAAAAACATGTTAACATATATGCTCATTTTGAATATTGTAAATCGAACAATTTACACGTATGAATAATTTGCCCAATAGAATATTTTTTTAATTTAATATTTCCTGGTCAGCAAGATAAATTTAGGTATATTTAACACGCACACTAATAAATATTTACATTTTGCCACAGTGATCACGTATAGACGTATATCTAAATGCAAAATGTATTTAACTTCAGATTTACGGTTCATGACTTGATGACCTTAATGTAAACGCATTATGTTTAAATAGAATCTATGACTTACAAATATGAACGTTAAGTACCCACGAGTTCTTCTCACAAAACGATGCTAAAGATATGTTAAACTTCAAAGAGCCAGGTTTAACACGGTTCCAAGTTATGAGTCGACAAACTCAAATGCACGCATTTTTAGGATGATTCTTATGGTGATACACGTATAAACATGGTTTTGATACGTTTATGTTATCGAGCTCTTGATAGCTATGTATCGTAAAATATCAACCCGTGAGCCAGAATATGAAGCACAGAGGCGAGTGAGCGTAGCGAACGAGCCCAAGCTTCATATTCTGGCGAGCGGAATGATATTTTACAGTACATCAGCTGTCAAAAGCCCGATAACTTGTTTATCACCCTTTATTTTGTATTTTGAATTTATATTTATGGAACTTGGGTTTCAAATTCTCTCAAATTTGAGAGGAAATTCGACAAACATATCATTCTCGCCTTTTCGTCAATTCTCAGCTTCAAAAACATGATTTACAGTTTTTTTTATCATTTTATCGGCGAGAGTTTTGTAACTGGGTGAATATTTTGACCGAATTACTCGAAATAATGTCGATTTTGAATGTTGCAACAACCTTTGGTTGTTACGATATTCTGTCGTTCTTTGTGGCTTTTATGACTTCATAATGTGAAAACGTCATAGCTCTGCAGGATATATCAACCACCCAGTTTCTACCATTTTTCTGACGTTTAGTATAGCTATTTGTGTACTCATGATTCTATTTTGAATACATAATCGGAAAGAGCAACAGCAATAGATGTGTATTATTATCCATTTGATTTCGAGTGAAAACTTGAATAAGAGTTATTGCCTTTGAAACTTTGGTAAGTCTCTTGATATATCCAGCTCAACCTTTGATATATCCGGGTCAACCAGATACGGGTTCTGCGGAAAGGCTCTGCAGGCTGATATAACCATGGGGAAGGATGATAAAATATCATACGCAGTATTATGCCTGGACCTATACCTCGTTATTGATAACTCTGGACGTCTGAAAACAATATCTTCCTTTATTAAAATCCTTTAAGTTAGAATCCAGGATTCATTTTGCTGTCTGTCTTTGATGTCCTCCAGATCAAAAATTAGAAACTCAATTAGTAGGTACGCAATACACTATTATTGTTTTTTTTTTTATCAATGACAGCTATATGAGGCTCAGAAGAAAAGAATTGCTTGTGTGGTAAATTTTTAAATAAAAGAGACATAGAAGAACTCTTACTAAATTCTGGGAAAGATACGAGGAAGTTCAGAACTTGATATGGGTTATATGTAGACAGAGAGTAATTTAAACGCCCCTACATAAATAGTAGTAAATAATACATAATTTAAGTCCTGTTATGGACAGTAATCTCATTGTTAACAATACACGATCGTCAATATACGTCTATAGGAATTCAATACTGTAACAGGTAAATGATTAAATATAACGTGACTTGGGTAGTTGTTTACTTTTTGTGTATTTTGAAATACATTCCATCAAGGGATTATAAACGAGATTTATTGTTATATCTAAAGGAATATAAGGTCAATATTTTGAAATTACCATTAAAGCATTAAAGGTAAGGGAAAAACAATGATATTGATACTTGTAATATGAGTTCACCATATAAAATTGTAACAAGGTAGGTAGGTCGTACTGTATTTTGTTTTTCCTGAATTAGAAGGTTGATCATTTGTATTTTTGACCAAAAAAACAACAAAATGGCCATTTTGACAATTTATGTCTCTGTATTTCAAAAACAAAGCACAAAGTACAAAATATATGAAACTATCTATATAGAACAAATGACTTACAGGGCTTTAAAACAACTGCAAAACAACGTATCGATATGGAAACAAAATAACTTTGTGTTCTATAGATGAGCAAATAAATAGAATCAACTTCACTTTTGTATTTATTTAAGTATTACATATCTTTAACCAAGCAACTAAGATCGATATCATACACAAGCTAGGCTATGGATGTAAAAATGTTATTTAATGGCGTCATTTACTATCGGTTTCAATGGAAAAAAATCAGGACATTTAAATTACACAAAACTCTATTTAGAATTGAAATTCATTGAAACGTCAACTAAGCTATAAATCTCTTCCAAGAAGGGTTAATTTCACTTTCCCTTTCAAATGGAATCTTAAAATATATTATTGTGATGAGTGAATTTAATTAAAATAACAAAGCAATCGAAAAAAGTATTTATTACATGAAAAAAGCAAGAAACATAAGACTAGATTTAAGCACCAATCTTTTGCAAGTCAAGGATTCATCGAACTCATTTAGAACATACTGTTACATGTAATAAATCTTGAAAACTGATTTAAAACATAAATATTTTTGAATTTAATTTCGAAACACTTTGTTGTGTTAAACTGTTACATATTCAGTAGTTGAAATATACAGAAATAATATTAATAAATGATACAAAAGAAATTAAAAAGAACGCTTACTGTGATTTGTTTATTCAGGTCTGTGTTTATAAATCAAAACCTTTAGACCCCCTTTTCTAGACTCACAAACTCACACAAGGCTCCCAACTAATCTTTAGCAACTAGGTTAACCCCCTCTTTCCGTTTCGTGTTTCAACCATTGACTAAAACGTGCACTTGACTTTATTAGGGAAGGTGTGCAATCCTTGTCTCATGCCAGAAAAGCTAATAAAATTCTTAATTAGCTGAACTTATATTTTTCATGATAAAAATCTTTGGCAAGGTAATGATTCACTGATTGTATGACGAGTGTCTTTAGCGGGGCAGGACATGCTTACCATACAACAGCACCTGATGTCACTCCCTGTTTTCATGGGAGTTTACACTGTGAGTGTCTTTTTTTCTATTTCCGTGCATTGTGGCCGTCTCGCGTCCTTGTTTTGTCTTTGTTTTTCTGTGTTATCGTTTTTGCCAGGTCTTTGGACTTTGATTTTTGTGATCATCATTACCCTTGTTCCTACGGTATTCTACTGCCGTTGTTTCAACACAGTCGTTACTGAAAATAAATATATTAATTCATAATTAAATAAGAACTCACCTACTCACCACTTTATGTGATACATACACTTATGTTTTTCTTTTTATTTTAGAAGACTTTTTTTTATATAATATAGGTTTACACCTCAACCAAAATATATATTCAAAACAATCGCATTTACGTCTAAAATATTGACGAAAATCATATATATCTCGTCGACTGATACATTGAAACATTTTCAAAATATAAAGTACTATGTACCACCTACGACCATCGTTTTATATCGGCAGCGGCTAAATGTTCTACTACTAATTTTTCCATCCATTTAACAATTGCACTTACTTGTATAAAGGAGTTTATTATAAAATGTTGTGAAAAAATTATTTAAACTGTGGTGTCAATTACTTTTGGAGTGTAAACAATTCTTTAGACGTTTCAGGTAAATTACAATCAATACAAAAACCAGTTTCATCTATCGACATTTATGATTTTTCTACACTTTATACAACGATTCCACATAATTTGATTAAATCTTAATTTGGACAACTGATTAAATAGTCTTTTAAATTTTCTTGTCAGTAGTTCATATTTTTGTAACAAAAAGCAAGGATTTTTTCTTCTAATATTACTTACAAAAATCATTGCTCCTGGACATATGTTGATACGATCAAAGCACTTAATTTTTTGCTAAACAACATTTTTGTTCGTTTTGGCAACATTGTTTATCAACAGGTCATTGGAATTTCTATGTTCACAAATTGTGCACCTCTCATTGCAGATCTTTTTCATTTCTGTAAGAAAACACTACAAAATGGAACCATACAAAACAGTGACCAATTTATTTCTATTTTAAATGATAACAGCAAGTATATTGACGATATCCTTACTATTGACAATCCCAGTTTTTAGATTATGCAGACGTGTTCCCATTTTTTTATTTTGACAACCAGGACTTGCCTGTCATTTCCGTCTCTTACAAAAAGCCTTCTAGAAGTTTTTTTTCAATTACTCCTCCATAACCTATGATGCTAATTTCGAGAAGAACTACCCAAGCAGCTGAGACTGTTCCACGTGGCCATATCGCTATGACCCATGCGGACATGTATTAACGGGAAACTTGAACAGCATCGATGATAAAGAAGGGCCATAGATATCGCCCCCTTCGAAAATAAACTGGCAAGCATGTTATGATATTATCAGAGACTCAATTACCAATTATTGTTTAAAATGGTCCAAACGAGATAGAATTATTACAAAAGTCACCAACAGAATAAATTTTTATAAAGAAAATTATAAGGAGTCAACGCCTTAACTGTCTGTAAACAGAATTAAGTTAAAATTCAGAGGTCTTAGCAATAAATATATGTTTGTACCAGTCGGTAAAGCCACCAAAAACGTTGCTATTATTTGAAAACGATATTATATTGATGTCCAACAAAATGAATTGGCAAAGTCTTACACTTTCGAACGTACTAATTTTGACGAAAAAACATTAACCATATAAAACTACAGTGGTACAGATATGCTCCAAGTTCCACCTAAAGATAACACGTGGCCTACTATGTTTTTGCTTCCTAAGCTTCACAAAAATCCCTACAAACATCGTTTTATTTCGACATCGAGCAACTGTTCTACCACTAATTTATCCAACCATTAAACCAGTGCATTCACTTTTATCAAAGAGTTAGTTATCAAATACTGTTAAAAAGTTATCAAAACTCTGTTGTAAGTTACTTTCGGAGTGTAAAAATTCCATTGAAGTTTTAGATAAACTAAAATCAATAAAAAGACCAGTTTCGTCTATTGACAGTTATGATTTTTCAACACTTTATAATACCTTTCCACATAAATTGATAAAATCTTATTAAAACTTATTAAATGGTCTTTCAAATGTTCTGGTCTTCAGTTTATTTGTTGTAATAAAAAGCAAGGATTCTTCTCTAACATCACTTTCATAAATCATTGTTCCTGGACTTGCGATGACATGACTAGACATTATGTTCGTTTTGGCAACACCTTTTATCAACATGTCATCGGAATTCCCATGGGTATAAACTGTACACCTCTCATTGGAGATCTTTTCCTGTTCTGTTACGAAAAGGACTTTATGAACAAACTACGACATGGAACCATACAAAACAGTGATCAACTTATTTCAAATTTCATCATTGCTATTGACAATCCCTACCTTTTAGACTATGTCGACCTCATTTACCCACAAGAACTGAAACTTAATAAAGCAAAGTTTAATAATGATTCTAAGTACTGCCCATTTCTTGATCTAACTATCATCGTTGACACTGGAAAAATTAAAACTAAAATTTATGAAAAAAAACTGTTACTAATTCCCCTGGCGACGTTGCTGATATACGGGGTGAATAAAAGGATATGGAGTAAATGCACATGAGACAAAGTCTCTACAAATACATGGTAAAAAACAAGCATATATCTCAACAGGTACGATTCGCACGCATCTGATCTACTCTTGACGACTTTAATGAACGTAACCTTACTATCACATCCAAACTTTTACAACAAGGTTACAAATTTCATAGATTGATATACACTTTTAAGAAGATTTATAGAAGATATGAACATTTGATATCTGAATATAATGCGACTCGCAAACAGCTTATTGCTAAGGCCATTTCTAATCTTCATTTTGTTTTGGAGATGTTGTTAAAAACGTAAAAAACTGATAACAAATCTAGAAAAACTGGGATGTAACTAACATTCTTTACGTAATAGGGGATTTTGACCGGATATTTTTCATGATTTCGTTAAATTGGATTTAGGATCCAATGACCTGAAGATTTTACAGTCATGCTGTCCTCTCACTGATATTGTCGATGTCTACTTAAATCCATGATGATTCTTCACGAAGCTAACAATTACTCAAAATACAGCCCTTTCTGGATCTAACTATCATTATTGATTCTGGTAAAATATAAACTAAAATATATGATACAAGGGATGATTTTGATTTTAGTTATGCTATTTCTCCTTTTCAAGACGGCGATACCCCTCTATCCCCATCTTACGGAGTTTATATTTCTCAACTGGTACGATTCGCACGCGTTTGTTCTACTCTCGATGACTTTGATAAGCATAACCTAACTATCACTTCCAAACTTTTACAACAAAGTTACATATTTCACAAATTGTTAAATACATTTAAGGTGGTTCGGGGGACTAAGCGAAAGCCATCAGAATTTTTCAATAGTTTGCAGAATAAAACTTCAAAATTTAATTTCCAAAGAATTAAATAAAGATTGGGGTCATGGACCATATAAGCCCACAATTTTGCGCCGAAATTATGAAATAATTAGTTGAAATGTTAAGGAAAATTATTATTATTATTATTATTTTTAAATTACTCAAGTTACATCTATTAAAATTTTGATTAATTTTAGATATTGCTAGCCCCTGTATTGAACTTTCTAAAAACAAAAAGAAAAATGGGGGTCACCTATTATGTAATTATTTCCACCTATTATGTAATTATTTCCACCTATTATGTAATTATTTCACAAAATCAAAATTTTCATAGTGATTTCTTTGTAAAATATTTTTTGAAATTACCTCCCTTTTTTAAATTTTCATTCAGTATAAATACTATTCTGAATGTTTCGTCTATAATGATTGCTAGACTTATAGAATTGGGCCCAAACAGCGGAGAGACATTTCTCTTAAATCTAGCAAATTTAATCGACGCCTGACCGGTGTCATAAAAGTCTCATCTCTAGAGAGAAAACAACTTACGAGGAATTTCTCTCCAAATTTATTCGGAACATAATCCTCGGTGATTAACATTATGTGATTAGAAAAAAATTTCTTCACCTTAAACACATCAATTATGAAATTTCTTACATCTTGTTAAATAAATTTTCAAATGTTTAAAAACTCGGCAAACATCGTTTTCAAGTATTTAGAAAAATTTATCTAACATGAAGTGAGAAATTTCTTAATCAAATTAGTTCTCGTTGCAGAAACTATATTTCTCGTAAAACTCGTGTAAATAATTTAGTTTAAGTTTTCCAACAAAAAAGGTATTTATGTATGCTTTTATTAATTTACAGATTGGCATTTTAAAGACGAAACCATGTGTTGCAGTCCAAAAGTATCCAAAATAATTCTGATTATTATAAATATAATATTTATAGTAAGTATACAGAAAAAATTGAAAATTAACATATGTAAATGTTGTTTCATGCTATCTATACTAAACCAAAAAAAACGGGAAACGTTGGAGATTAGCACCGAGATTCGAAGAATTTTGATATAAATTTGACATTCACAATTTTCTAAAAGTGACAAATAAACGTTGGGAATATTACATTTGACTCACCCCTTTATTTATTTCTTTGCTAACATCATATGCAATTCATCTCAACACGGAGGTTTACGATACATCTGAAAACGAATACCAAAAACAAAAATGTTAAAAGGTAAAATCTGAATCTGAAATGGAAAAAAACTTTAAAAAGAAACGAGACTTTATATGCAGTACAGTTATGTGCAACAGGGCCCAGATAAAATGAACATCAATGAACAACAACGTCAAAAATAAAATCACTAACAGTGTTTGCCTCTACAAAAACACGATGTATTTTGGAGGGTAAGCAATGCCTTTTCTCCCAAAGGGTAAGATATGTTTTCCATTAAGAAATTAACGAAGACAAAATGATCATGGCTATAAAGATATTCTTTCCTGTGTAGTATATTACAACAACTGGTTTGCAAAAATGGTCATGCTTAAATTGTTAATTATATCAATCAAAAGGATTCCTTGTAGAAATTTGTAGTTTTATTTGTACAGCATAACGAAATTCACATGTACAGCATAAATATATAACACAATTTTTTGTTTATTATGCAACTTCAAGTTGGTATTTTTTTTAATATCCCCTGGTTTTACTTTTCGATGTAATGATATTATGAATCATGTTAATCTTTCATCTTGTTTATTAAATTTTTGTATTGTTACTGTAGGACCATTCAATGCGAAAATTAAGATACTAGTAATTGATGTCCTTTAGACCCCTTTTGGATATTTGTGCTATATCAGCTTTAAAATGTTTTTCGGTTTAATGGACTTCCAAATGTTTTGGCTTGATCTGCACTGATGAGACATAAGTTGTCGAAATGCGTATATGCAGAAAATAAATTAACGGTAACTTCAGTATTTTGTTATTTGTTCCAGATGTATGACACACATTACAATAAGTGGTGGAAGCGTTGTGGTCATTTTCTCAAAATCCCCTCATCTCATTTAATGGATGTATTAGTTTAGTTCACATGACATGTTTTAAAATACTATGTGATACTACACATGCACCATCCCATGTTATCATGTGTAAATAAAATTTCTAACAATTTCAGTTATTTGGACTTGGGATTTTGATACCTGCTATTCTTATGGTAATTGATGCAGATATAATAAATGATGAAGTACTTCCAGCGCTACAGAGTGTCAGTTTTGGAGCGACAAATCTTGGAGACACAGTCAAAGGACTTTCTATCACATTGATTATATTTGCCAGCTTTGTCCTGGTACTTTCAATAATGGGAGTCTGTGGTGCTTGCTGTGAATGGCGACCTTTCCTTGTAGTGGTAGGTATTGAAGTTTGCTATCATAACTTGCAGACAGTGTTAAAGGAGATGTTATGCTTATTGTAAATTCGAGGATTTACATAGATAATTTTGGTAATACAACATTTTAACTTTAATACAAAATATTAAGTTCTCATATTATTTTATCTATATTATAGTCAGCTTACAAAGCCTTTAGATAGATCTGTGAAAATTTCACATGGGTTTGTAACAGAATATTTTTTTTCGAAAATTTAAGTGGCTTTGAAATAGCTCAAATGTAAACTAAACATGGAATTTGATAATTTAATCGTAGACAAAAAGAAGAATACTGGATACATAAATTAGGAACTGCACTCCCATATGGTTGCAATGACAAAATTGATAGTATAGGTAATCTATCTAGCCCTGAATACAACGATATAAATGTGATGCGTATTTTTAACAACAATCCTAGACATAAGCGAAGTCATGGCCATCGCCATTATACATCGCCAATCTTCATGATTTATCTATAAAAGGTCTACTTCCCTTTGTTTGCAAACCTACAGGACTGCGTCACATTCGCACAAATTTTACTCGTTGCCACTTACTAAATTGAATGCACTGTATAAAGAATCCTTAGACAATTCTGTTACTGACCCATCCTCATCTTTATACAAATAATACGCAGTTATCCTTGATATTGGTCAACACAGATTGTTCCAACCTATTAAAGAACACGCAAATGTAGAAGAGCGCCGTCCGTTTCTACCAATAAAGTTTGCTAATAAGGGTTTGGATGCCATCAATCTTGCCAATATACTGCATCACAAAAATGTAAAAAATCAAAATACCTCTATATTTAAAGGACACATCAGTTCCAATCATCTCATATACCTATATACCTTGTTCACATTGTATCGCGGCTGTATCGCGGTACGCGTTAATTTACTCTATGGCGTAATCATAACGTAACATATCGGCCGGTAATTTTTAGAAAATTAAACATTACTGCAATGTCGTATTCCGGGGAGCTTATACTCAACATTCTGTCATATGTTATTGGAATAAACATATTATTACTTATTAACCATCGTTTGATAACTGGGGGTATTTCATGATCAACCCCCTCTCCGGAAAAAAATATTTAAAAAAGTATTTTTCTTTATCTCAAGAACTGCAAGTTGTGGTCATGTTGTCTGATGTGTGTAGGTCACAAATGTCAACATGGTCACGTTATCTGCCAAATATTAAAAGTAGTAGAGGCAACAACCGGGACTCCTTGAATTAAGGCCTTAAATAGCAATCCTTGAATTAAGGCCTTAAAAGGCAATATGTCGCCATTATACATTTTCGTTTATAATTACGGTTTTTATTCCTGCCAGTAAGTAGGTAGTGCTAGTGAGAAAGTTAGACAAATATTCTAACAGCTTATCTGTCTGATAATTCAGACAAGTATATGAATATTAATTACTTTGAAATAATCAAGTAAATGAAATGTACAAAATGCATAAAATAGCAAAATACCGAAGTTACTGTTAATTTATTTTCTTCATATGCGCATTTCGACAACTTATGTCTCATCAGTGCAGATTAAACCAAAACATTTGGAAGTCCATTAACCATAAATCGTGTAAAAGCTGATAGAGAACAAATAACCAAAAGGGTCTAAATGGACGAGCCAAAATTTAGTTAAGGACAGAGATATGCATGAGGGAGATACTCCTTAGTTTTAAACAAAATTTTATGAAATTTAGATATTGCAAGTTTCAATAAATTCGGTGTTCGGGTCGGCACCGAAGTACTGACTACTGGGTTGGTGAATACCCTCGGGGATTTACAGTCCACCAGCAGAGTCATCGGCCCAGTGGTAATAAATAGCAAAATAGCGAAGTTACTGTTAATTTATTTTCTACATATGCGCATTTCGACAACTTATGTCTCATCAGTGCAGATTAAACAAAACTTATGTCTCATCAGTGCAGATTAAAATCATGGTTGTTGTGCAAACATTTTGAATATTGAGATTTTCAGGCAAAGATATTTCAATTAAATCAATGCATTGAAAACTTTGTCTGAACTTTATCTGGTAAAAAGTATCATATGATACAGTAATTTGATTTGTCCCGGAAAGATATTACCTTGGTCCCGAAATGGTATATTGATATATTGATAGAATTTATTACCGCGATACAGAGGTACTCTCCACTGACATGAAATGACTGACCTTGTAATTTTAGATATCAAAATCCGATGAATAAATGTACCTTAGATACAGGTTTTTCACTTAAAAAGATGCATGAAGAATATGAAATAAATATTTAAAATAGGATCAAAGGGAAAACCAACTCTCCTTTCTTCTTGCATCCCCAAATTGCACGAACGCGATACAGTGAGACCCCACTATATTTCACCGATAGCATCTAAAATTTTCAACCTTAAACGTGTATTGCAGAGCCTTACCAACGATGACCTCAAGTTTAAACCACCCGATTGTTTATGTTTAAATTCACCTTACAGATATAGTCCCTGTGGTCACGTCATAACAGGAGACTTGAACATCATCGAAAACCCGTCTCTCCTCGATATCCTTGGAATGGGACCCAAATTACGTGAACCATGATCCATCAACTGGGAGCAAAATTTTAAACACCTTATGGATGCTGTAGAGGAATACGCCAGAAAATGGATTAAAAGTGAACAAGATGAGGACCTTGATTCTCTTTCGGAGTGGATTAAGGCTGTGAGGTCCATGATTCCTAAACGAATTAATCACCTACGAGGGTCAATGAGAACTAAAGCATCATCCATTTTCCAAAAAACCGATGTTGCCAGATACTTGTCTTCAATTTATGCCAAATATGTTATTGTTCCGGCAGATAAGGCCCCTAATAACATCATTTTCATATGTTAAAATCATAACATCGAATGTTTAAAGAAAGAACTAGGCATTGGTAACTCACAGAGCAATCCAACCTACACAGCTACTACTCTGTCTAAGGAGGAGATATTACAGAACCATAAATCTGTTTTGCTTTCCTTTGGGATTTCAACCAAAGATGAAGACACAGATCTTCCTTCCTTGTACTAGGTACCTAAATTACACAAATGCCCATACAAACAACGGTACATCGCTGGATCTGCAAAATGTTCCAAAAAACTCTTTCTAAGCTTTTAACCGCCAAAATACTGTGATACTAGCTTTTCAAGAAGTGGTGTAAATGAAATGTGGATATTAATAAAATCTTAAGATCTGATTGACGTCCCTAAATTAATAAAATTAAGATCATTATCGCATTGTAGCAGCATAAAACTTTTGACTTCTTCACACTTTATACTACCATTCCTCATGAACAACTAAAATCTTGACTGAAAAATATAATACATAGATGTTTCTCCCGTAAGAACGGCGAACGAAAATATAAGTACATTGTCATAGGCAAAGAACAAGCATACCTTGTGAAATACGACTCAGAACCACAGAAAAAATACACGAGGAAGAAGTGATTAAAATGGTAGAGTTTCTGATTGACAATATATTTGTCCAGTTTGGAGGATTTGTTTTTCAACAGACCATCGGAATTCCAATAGTCTCAAACTGTGCACCTCTTTTAGCCGACCTGTTTCTCCACACTCATGAGGCAGAATTCTTTGAAGGGCTTCTTCAAAATAAAGAAAAAAAACTGGCCCAGTCCTTTAATTTCAGCTTCCGTTATATAGATGATATTTTATCACTACACAACCCTCGCTTTGGTGATTTTCTTCAACTTATTTATCCAAAAGAGCTTGTACTACAGATACTTCCACATCGGCCTCGTTCCTTGACCTTCATCTTGAAATTGACAACAGGGGTACATTACAAACTAGTTTGTATGACAAACGCGATGACTTCACTTTTCCAATAGTCAACTTCCCTTTTCTTTGTGGCAACATTCCAACAGCACCAGCATATGGAGTTTACATCTCACAACTCATTCGCTACTCAAGGGCTTGTGGTCGCTACAGTGACTTCCTTGATAGAGCCCAGTCGCTTACAAATAGACTACCTAAGCAAGGGTACGTTACCAAAAACTTAAAGTCATCACTACAGAAGTTTTACGGCCGACATCACGATCTTGTGGATCGTTATGGGATGTCTGTTTCCCAGGTGACAACAGATCTTTCCCTCTACAACTAAAGTTTGTTTTTCCTCTAACGGATTTGATTTTACTACCGGAGTTGTCTTATAAGAAGCAGGAGATGCTTACTTTACCGGTACATCTGATCTCCCCCATGGTTTTTATTGGGTCCGTGTTGTTCATCTGTATGTGTGTCTTCATATCTTTTTTGTCCCGTACTCAAGTGGTGTTCTTGTTTCTAAGTGTTTCCGATGTTACCTTTGTCCATGGATTGTTCAGTCTTTTGACTGTCGGTTCGGTTCTCACTTACTTTAATACTTTATAGCTTGTGCAAACACAATATTTCAACACATAAATACAAGTACCTTTAGACTACTTAGAAACGAGCACGTAAGGATTAATTTTTGGTGATGATAATCACGTTTTTTTGGTAGACTCCTCATTATTCTATCAGTTTTACGACTTTTTCATATTGATGTGTTTCAACTTTGTTAAACATTTTAGCATCAACAAAAACCCTTATTATGATAAAGAGACAAAATTCCGAAACAAATAATCCGAGATCTGCCTATGGTGGCTAATTAAATCTTGGAAACTCATGTTGACCTCAAGATGAAAAACAACAGTAAAAGCGTTGTTCCATTGCTTAGTTTTACCATGTATTTGTAGAAACTTTGTCTCATTGCTTTTACTCCATATTTCCATATTAAATTTATTTGAATTCAATTTGAAACACGTGCTTTTGTTCAACTGTAACACGTACATTTGGTTGAAATATAAAAATCATATGAATAATAATGATGAATGATATTAAAGAAAATCAAGCCAAACGATTTCCGTAATGTATTGTTCAAATACAAAACCTTTACATACCCCTTTTCTAGAACTGCGAACTCACACATGGCTCCCATCTTATCTTTGTCAACAAGCTAAAACCCTTTCAATTCGACAGTTGCTTTAACTTGTTTAACCATTGTTTGTCCAAATGTGTTGATGGTTGCTTGTTATTTACGACAGCAAACTTAAATGTGTATTGAAGGGAGTTGTGCTTTGTCCTTGTCGTATGATCTAAGTGCCCAATAAATTAAAGCAAAACTAATATTTTATATTAGTTATTACACAGATCTTGGCAAGGCAAGGATTCAGCATAGTCAATTCTGAAAAAATATATAATTAATTATTTCATTATTTGATATTCTGTGCTTTGTGTCTGTGTGGCGTCATTGTTTTTGTGTCTAACGTCATTGTTTTCTGTGTTCTCGTTTTTGCCCTGTCTTTGGACTTCGATTTTTGTGAATTTTACCCCTTTGTTCCTTCGGTATTCTACTGCCGTTGTTTGATAAATAGCAACCGCTTCTATATGATACATACACTTTAGAAAGTTTTAGATATGGCTATGAGGTGTCCGCATGGCATTAATTCCTATTATAAAATTTTGTTAATTTTTTCCTGTATTGAGACATAATTGTTTTATTTTCAAAATGTAAAATAAAATTTGGGGGTCACCGTTAATTAAGTGCTAACATTTTAATTGAAAATACAGTGATAAGTTTAATATACCATTATAGATTTTGTTCATACTTTGCATGTTTTTAGAAATCATTATTTTGTGTAAATATATACAATGAAAATAAGGGGTCACCGTTGAAATATGAAAGTAAATCAGGGAACGTTAATTTCTCTAGTAANCACGAGGAAGAAGTGATTAAAATGGTAGAGTTTCTGATTGACAATATATTTGTCCAGTTTGGAGGATTTGTTTTTCAACAGACCATCGGAATTCCAATAGTCTCAAACTGTGCACCTCTTTTAGCCGATCTGTTTCTCCAATCTCATGAGGCAGAATTCCTTGAAGGGCTTCTTCAAAATAAAGAAAAAAAACTGGCCCAGTCCTTTAATTTCAGCTTCCGTTATATAGATGATATTTTATCACTAAACAACCCTCGCTTTGGTGATTTTCTTCAACTTATTTATCCAAAAGAGCTTGTACTACAGATACTTCCCCATCGGCCTCGTTCCTTGACCTTCATCTTGAAATTGACAACAGGGGTACATTACAAACTAGTTTGTATGACAAACGCGATGACTTCACTTTTCGAATAGTCAACTTCCCTTTTCTTTGTGGCAACATTCCAACAGCACCAGCATATGGAGTTTACATCTCACATCTCATTCGCTACTCAAGGGCTTGTTGTCGCTACAGTGACTTCCTTGATAGAGCCCAGTCGCTTACAAGTAGACTATCTAAGCAAGGGTACGTTGCCAAAAACTTAAAGTCATCACTACAGAAGTTTAACGGCCGACATCACGATCTTGTGGATCGTTACGGGATGTCTGTTTCCCAGGGGACAACAGATCTTTTCCTCTACAACTAAAGTTTGTTTTTCCTCTAACGGATTTGACTTTACTATCGGAGTTGTCTTATAAGAAGCAGGAGATGCTTACTTTACCGGTACATCTGATCTCCCCCATGGTTTTTATTGGTTTCGTGTTGTTCATCTGTATGTGTGTCTTCATATCTTTCTTGTCCCGTAGTCAAGTGGTGTCCTTGTTTCTCAGTGTTTCCGATGTTGCCTTTGTCCATGGATTGTTCAGTCTTTTGACTGTCGGTTCGGTTCTCACTTACTTTAATACTTTATAGCTTGTGCAAAGACAATATTTCAACAAATAAATACAAGTACCTTTAGACTACTTAGAAACGAGCACGTAAGGATTAATTTTTGGTGATGATAATCACGTTTTTATGGTAGACTCCTCATTATTCTATCAGTTTTACGACTTTTTCCTATTGATGTGTTTCGACTTTCCTAAACATTTTAGCATCAACAAAAACCCTTATTATGATAAAGAGACAAAATTCCGAAACAAATAATCTGAGATCTGCTTATGGTGGCTAATTAAATCTTGGAAACTCATGTTGACCTCAAGATGAAAAACAACGGTAAAAGCGTTGTTCCATTGTTGTTCCATTGCTTAGTTTTACCATGTATTTGTAGAGACTTTGTCTTATTTGCATTTACTCCATATTTTCATATTAAATTTATTTGAATTAAATTTGAAACACGTGCTTTTGTTCAACTGTAACACGTACATTTGGATGAAATATAAAAATCATATGAATAATAATGATGAATGATATTAAAGAAAATCAAGCCAAACGATTTCTGTAATGTATTATTCAAATACAAAACCTTTATATACCCCTTTTCTAGAACTGCGAACTCACACATGGCTCCCATCTTATCTTTGTCAACAAACTAAAACCCTTTCAATTCGATAGTTGCTTTAAGTTGTTTAACCATTGTTTGTCCAAATGTGTTGATGGTTGCTTGTTATTTACGACAGCAAACTTAATCAAATGTGTATTGAAGGGAGTGGTGCTTTGTCCTTGTCGTATGATCTAAGTGCCCAATAAATTAAAGCAAAACTAATATTTTATATTAGTTATTACACAGATCTTGGCAAGGCAAGGATTCAGCATAGTCAATTCTGAAAAAATATATAATTTAATTATTTCATTATTTGATAAATAGCAACCGCTTCTATATGATACATACACTTTAGAAAGTTTTAGATATGGCTATAAGGTGTCCGCATGGCATTAATTCCTATTAATTTTTTTTTCTGTATTGAGACATAATTGTTTTATTTTCAAAATGTAAAATAAAATTTGGGGGTCACCGTTAATTCAGTGCTAACATTTTAATTGAAAATACAGTGATTTAAGATAGAAATGATAGGGAGAATGAAAAAATATTGGGATCAGTTTAATATTCCATTATAGATTTTGTTCATACTTTGCATGTTTTTAGAAATCATTATTTTGTGTAAATATATACAATGAAAATAAGGGGTCACCGTTGAAATATGAAAGTAAATCAGGGAACGTTAATTTCTCTAGTAATATCTATATTATATTATATTATATTATCAAATTGTCTCCCTTGTTTTACTTTCTATGTTGCTATAAGCCCACCAACTGCAGATTTACAGCTTGTCTTCAATAGTGCAAAAATGCTGTTAAGACATTCTAAGCAAAGTATTTTATTTACAATGTGCTTTTTCCAAATATTTAATAAATATTTTGTAAACGTTCTGAATGTATATGAAAACTCCATGAACAAACACTGGACAAAAACGGCGAAATAATACCACTTAGACACCATAACCAAATATCGTATTGCAAACAATGTCATTCTCTGTAAGAACTTACGTTTCATATAGAGGGTGTTGCACGCATCGTATCAGTTTTACCTCACTTTTCCAATGAAATGTGAACATGAAGTTGATTTCATTTGATTGGTGTATGGTAGCCATGCAAATATATATCGTCTAAAGACAGCGAAAAACTTGGAAATCTTATATGTTCCTCAGGACAAGCATGTAAATCTGCTTAGACAGGTCTTGAAAAATAATTATTAGCGTCTAATGTCAAAGACCAACCGAGTTAGAGTCTTAGAATTAATATCATCGAGAACATATTTCCATTGAGGAATTTGACCATTACAATTTGAGTGACACGCAACACTACATTTGAATTTCACTGTTGCAGATAGCCCATAGGAACATATAAGATTTTAGCTTATTCCGCCTCTTAGCTGAGTTTTTCGAATTATCGATTGACAAAAAAACGCCAATTCATCATACCCTTCTTTTGGATGACCCACAAATACTTCTCAATTTCTGTTTTGGTTTGTGTATTCTCACCAGTTATTTATTTCATTTCATTTCATAGAGTAGAGTAGAGTAGACATTTAATATGGAACTTTGGATTTTTTTCCCTTCCGACTGCTCCAGCGAGATCCATCAACTGTGGGGTCCAATGGGTAGGGCCGGAAATTTACCATCACCACTTCTTAAATAAATATGTAAACAAATACTGTGAAAATGAATACTTAAATTAACGGATTGAAAAACAAATTACTAATTACTACGATTTCTTGTTAATGCCATCCGGGTGTAATGCACATAACTCTCTGATCCAGAAGCTTTCTCTCGATTGTATCTGTTTATCGCTCCAACCCCGCACGTGATCAATGATGGTCACTTTTGATCTTGCAAAATCTTCCAAAGAATGCCCAGGTAATTTGAAATGTTGACTGACAGGCAGAAATGGTTTTTTTGGTAAGGTCACTGCGGTGTCCATTCATTTTTTCGTTGAACGGTTGGACACTTTCACCCACATACTGTAGACCACAGACCTGTCAGTCAATGAGGTATACGACATTAGGTGTCTTACAATTTACATTGCAGAACACATTGTATACCTCACCTGTTTTTTGCTGCTAAATGTTTGTGTTTGTTGCATTTGCTGACAACACTTGCACCTTCTATCATCACAAGGTTGGCATTGACCAAGTGGTGACGAGTTCTGCGGGAGGTTCGCTCGGACCAAAGTATCTTTAATGCTTTTTGGTCGTCTAAAAGCAATAATAAGAGACTCAGGGAACATTTTCGATAGTATTTTGCATTTTTCAGTTTCCTTCCAGTGATGTCGGACCAAGCTCGAAACGTTTGCCAGCGAAGGATGATACATGAGGGAATTCTTTTATTTACCTACTTATCTTTGTATTGAAGAAGCTCGTTAGTTAAAATGTCGGAAAGTAAGTGAGAACTGAACCGTCAGTCAAAGAACGAACAATCCATGGACAAAGGCAACATCGGAAACACTAAAAACAAGGACATCACTTGAGTACGGGACAAGAAAGAAAAATGAGGAGACACATGCAGATGAACAACACGGACCCAACATAGAAATAAAATGTTTTCTTCAAGGAAATGACTACGAATTCATCTTTTGAAAAATTTTAAAATACTGTGGAGATCATGGTTGCTAAGGAAGTTGCAATGACGCTAAACATTACTATATTAGTGATTAACATACATAGATTTTTTAATCATAATTAATTAATTTGACCTTGAGATAAATTTTTAAGTTCAAAGGTCATAATAATTTAACGAAGGGTGTATTGCCCTTTGGTGACATTGCAAAATGCAAAACATTAAATCAGAATGCAAAATTCTTAAAAGGATTAAATACAAAACTCAAAATGACCTTAAAGTCAATTTCAAGTACAAAGATCTTTAGCTTTGAAATGAAGCCAATGATGCAAAGATGATGTGCTAATTATTCTAAAAATAAAACTGTATCAAAGAAGGTTTCACAAAAACAAATTTTGGGAGACGTTCTTGCGAAACTTATATTTGTTAATAAAGTCAAAGATCCAGGTCAAATGTTATTAGTGAAATGTGGTGTATATAATTGAGATTATATATCCACATACAAGATATATCAAACCTTATATCATTAGAGGATACTAACAAGCCAGAAAGATTTATGAAATCTCTATCTTAAATCATTAAAAAAGGATATCTTAAATTTTTAAAACTGTAAATGTCAAGGTCATCTGATATCTTTGTAATATGGCATGTAGAGACCAGTAAATATAAATCTGGAACATTTGGCAATCATTTATAACCAACGGAGTATAACAAATTAACATGCAAAATCAAACATTTCTCAAGAAAATTAAAAAAAAAATTTTTTTTGTAACCATGTTAACGGATGTAACCCCCTTACTTTTTAAAATCATTTTTGTGAGTAAATTAAAAAAAACTGTTGTCATGGCAAAGACTTGCCATAGTAACGACATTTTTATTAAAACTAGTCTTACATTTACGTGGTAATGTGAAACGAATTTCAAGAAATTTCATTATCATTCGTGCCAAAAAAGCTGAAGTGCTTTCAGAGAATGGCTGTTAATTCAGCCCTCACAGATGATAAACCACCAGTTTTTAATATCATTTAAAAGGTAATCTTGTGGAACACCCATAATACTCACAAAAGTTGCACAATTCAACACTTTATTTTTTTTTCTTCAAGAGAACATTTGATATGTTAAGCAAATGATAGTGAATTATTTGTTATTTGCTTATAAAATATGAAACTGCATAGCTTCGTTCCATACTCTTTTTCTTTACATGCTGTTAAAAGTATACTTTTCACTTTGAACTCTGATTGACTAAATTGAGAGAATCGTGTTTAGATGTAAAAGCAAACATAGAAGGGTGAATATTACTAATTGCTTTTCCGGCCTTCTCTTATAAACATAATATCACGTTTTTGTTGTGAGACTTCTCGTTGTTCTACCCCTTGTACGAGCTATTGTTAATGATTTTTTATATTTAATCGATTAATAATCCTTTTATCATAAAAAAAACGGTTTTATAATTAGAAAACTCCAAAATACTGAAACAGTAAATTTGAGCTCTGCCAACGTTGGCGAAACAGACAAATGATGACTGATTATTAACATCAAATAGTTTACAGAACTGAGATCAAAACATATAGGAATAACAGAAACATAAAAACTAAGTTACGCTAAACTCGACCAAGAACAGGACGGATATGCACCCAAGTTTTATGCATTTTATAACTACAGAATTAACATTTGTTTCTCTTATACATTACAGTACATGATAATTGTTGCAATCCTGTTCATTGGGAAGCTTGTTATTGTCATACTGTGGATGGTTATGAACTCTGAGGTAAGTTTGTGTTAACAAGGACCTTTGAAAACTTTGTTAGTGTCATAACGTGATCGTCCTTTCTCTCCGATTCACTCCTATAGTTAACATTGTGATCGTAGTGTCGGCATCGAATATAAAAGATGGGGTTTCCGTGTATTGAATATATGTGAATATTGAAGCATATAAATATCATCTAGACGTTTGAAGGATAGTCAGTGTTGCATTCTCTTATTCATTGGGAAGCTTGTTATTGTCATTATGAAGCTGAATATCTGCAAGGATATGTACAGGTAGCCCTTTTAATTACATTGAATATAAATGTTGTTGCAGATAATTAAAAAAAGACTCGAAGATTTTAAAATAATCAACTTACATGCAGCCAAAATACAAACAGGCCTAGCAGTATTTGCTAGTAGAGATTATTTATATTATCGAAAATTCGTGGAAATCTTTACAACAGGAAGAACAGATTGAAAGTATATAACATTCTATAAATTGCATCAAAAACTTTGGCCATCTTATCTTTATATATTACCCCTGTAGTTACACAAATTAATCATTATGAAGTATAAAATGACAACTATTCAATACAGAGATGTAGACTTAGACTTTTTTTACACATTTAACGGCAAAATGAACCTTTGTTCGATGTCTGAAGCATGCTAAGTAAATACTATTATGTGACAAATAAAGCTAATTACTTCTTCGATTAAGCATATAAAAAGTGATCCGTTCTTACAGACCCGTTGTCCGATGTTCCTAGAATTTAATTTCAGATTTAGGCTTATAATGCGTCTTGTTTACTCAACAACGGCAGTAGAATACCGAAGGAACAAAGCACAAGATTACACAAATCAAAGTCCAGAGA